>NJCR01000414.1:1587-27493 GCA_002234235.1 Fusarium hostae
ATAGCTTTTAAGGTGAAAAGTATGCTGGCCAACTCGCTTGTAAACTATGTTATATATACTTATTATAATTATAATATTATTTAGGAATTATAAAATAATTTTTAAATATACTTTTAAATTATAATTTAATAAATATAAAAACTTAAAAAATAACTTTTTATAGTAATTTATATAATATAAAAGACTTAAATAAAATAGCTTATAAATTCAATATAATTAAAGAATAAATAAGGAATATTAAGATTAAAGTTAAAATAAAATAAAATAAGTAGTAAATTATAATTAAAAAATAACTTAATATTAAATTAATTAATAAAAATATAAATAAGTTTAGTAAATAAATTAATATATTTTAAATTTAATAATATATATTATATAATTACTAAAGTAATTAAAGAATTAAATTAAAGAAGTCCTTTTAAGGAAAATAGCTAAGATATATATAAATATTCTAAAAGAAGAATAGCTTAATATATATAATAAGTAAGTAAAATAAATAAGTAAGTAAGATAAAAATCACTACCTTCTTAAGATAAATAAAAATAAAAATATAATAAACTATTTAATTAATTAAAATTAACTACTATATTTATTTCTAGAGGCCTTAATTTTCTTTTAATAGATTTTTACATTATATTCAGTTTTACTATAAGTTCTATAGTGCTAAACCTTTAGCTATATTAATCTTCTTTAATTACTACTTCTTAATAATTTAATTAATATATATATATTTATATCTATTTAATTAATTAAACCTTAACCTTCTTATATAAATATTCTCTTTTTATTTTATAGATATATCTTTTTTACCTTATGCTATTAATTAAGTATATTATTTACCTTATAAAGCTTTTAATTCTTAGCCTTTATTAAGGCAGTCTTTTATATATTCCTTATTACTACCTTAATAGAAAAGTAAAGAGCTTTAAGGATTAACTGTAAAGAGCTACTTTAATATCTTTTAATTTATTTCTTAAGGTATTTAAACTATAATCTAGCCTTAAGTGTTATAACCTAATAGTTATATTATATATACCTTACATTTTTCACTAATTATATATAGTTACTATAAACTAAAAAATTCTATTTATAACCACTAAGACTTAATTATAATAAGTACCTTAAAAATATTAATAATTCTTATAATTATAGAGTAACTATAGAGGTCACTCTATAACTACTTTAAGTATATAGAATATATTTATTATACTTTTATAGATTCTAGCTTATTAGCTATTAATACAAGTTCTTTATATTAATTAAGCCTAATATACATTAAATCTACAATTAAGAGATATAACACTTTAATAACGCTCAGCACTATGCCCTATACAATCTGCTAACAATAAACCTAGCACGGCTTAGTTTATCCACAGTTGGGAACCAACCGTCACACCTCTACTGTGCGTGCCACACTAGTTGACTATGGGGTACACTGGAAAGCCGTCAACAGCCTGCCTTCCATGCCAACAGAAACAAAGAAAGGTCCCTGTCCTCATGAATGCTGGGGCTGACATGTGTCCATCAGTGTGATTATGCCATGCCTGGATGTTCGCAGTGCGTCCGCCAGAATATCGAATGTCCTGGGTACAAGACAGACTGGGACCTGCGGTTCAGAAATGAGATGATATTCTTGGCTACAGGAACTAGCAAAAGAAAAGCTAGTCAAGCTGCAAAACGTTCACCGCGGTCACCACCAAATTCTCAGGGCTCCCCAACAAGCAAAAGCTCTCCAAGTCGAGCTATCAGCATCCCAACTGTTGATACGGTCGTATCGTACTTTATGGTCTCTTATATAGATAGCACAGTCTATGGGAGCTACCTGCCCCAACTATATGCCGAGGCTGTCTTGCAAAACCCTGCCCGAGCGCCTTGGTCACGACAATACGAGCTGCATCAATGGCTGCTCTAGCTAGGCGTCATCGGAGTCAAGAGACTTTAGGTATGGCATTCAAAGAGTTTTCCACTGGCAAACACGACATCAATAACTGGATAGCTCACGCTCTTGGGACTATCGCATTGTTGCATCTACGAGGACTTCAACAATTCAGAGATCTTCTCTGTCGACGCATGTGTATCCATGCTGCTTATAACATCCGCGTCAGCTGCATCAACCGTGCTGTTGAAGTTCCCAAGGATCTCATTAAACTAGAGGAAGAGTTTTATGAGGCGTTCAATTTCCCCAAGGTCGTTCGAGACCATTACTCTATAATGAACAGAACCTGCAACATTAAGGCTGACTTGAGAAACGAGCTGACTCCTGGACTCATTTGCCGAGCTTTGGAAACCGAGTATGAAGCAGACCTGTTCATCCAGAGATTCAGTCAAGCATCAACTCCAGCTCGAGAGGGCGTAAGCAGCACATCATCACCATTAACAAGCCTAACTCTGGCAAACAACGGCGTGATTCACAACGCAACGGGCGCTCCGACTTTGGTGATGCATGCTCGGTGGTTATTCGGAATGTCAATGCTCCGACTCGTGCTGAATGAGATTGTCTGGAGCAGTGCTTCAATAAATACCGGCTAGTCCGAGATCCTACAGAAGGTGAACCAGGTTGGCGGCGGGCTTTATGGCGATGTCTCTGTTGAGAATTGTCAGGTACGAGTGAGGGCGTATTCTGAAGCGAAAATTGTTCAGATCTCCAGAACAATTCTCTCATTCGCACCCCATTTCCTCAATGCCCAGGATCCAGTCCCTCGTTTTCCCAAAATGGCTCGTTGCATGATATTACCTCTAGCATTTATTCAAAGCAGCCCTTGCTGCCCATCCGACATTCATAAAGAAGCGAAAAGTCTACTTATGACACTTGAAAACGACATCGAATTATCACAAGGCCAATTTGCAGCCAATGTTCTTTACACCTCAAGGCTAGCAGGGGACTGGTAAGTCGATTCCTGTTAAGTATGTCGGCTCTGTTCTAGTACATTGTTGCATAGGCTTCCCTTGCACCACTTGATTTAGAGTATCTTGGGCACTCGAGTTATAGGATGGCGAAGTATGGCGCGCGATGCAAGCATCAGCTGTCAGGTCTATCAACTCAGAATAACACTTAAATACACACTTCAGGCAGCATACCAACTACTCACACAATAGCCTCAGATAAGGTTATAGGATGGCGTTATCCTCTTATACGTAATAGCTGAGTCGGTAGCTGTGCAGTCTCTTTAGGTTTTGACGCCATTCTTCTCTTAGTATTAATACTAAAGAAAAATATAAAGTAGTCTTTAGTACTGCTTCGTGAATCATTTATCATCCCAATACTGGTATGCAATTCTAGATACATTAGATTATAATGTTATCGCCCATACATGTAGTTAGGCTCGCTCCCTGATAATAGCCTTTGTCTCCCCAGATATTGGTTGCCATAGCTCAGAGAGTAAGTTTCTGCCTCCATATGCTCTTTTGGTTCTCCCGGGAATGGTTCCAAACTGGCAAAAGGCTGCATTGATGTCAATCCGGTATTTGATATAGTTAATGTTCTACCATCCACTGCCAAGACCTTCTTCCGCCCCACGGGCAACAAGGTGATCTCCAGAGCTTTCCTGACATATCCTGGATTTGCTTCATTCAGCCCTGAGGTGGTATGAATCAAATTTCCCAGAAGAGTGCTAGCCCAATGTCCATCAGCAGAATACATAAGACCTAGCCAGATAACAGCAGCAAGTACTAGAGCCAAGCAGGTTAAAAAGAGCTGCAAGCTAGACATAGCTACCATAAGCTTGTCGACGCTGAGTTCAACAAGTGATGGGTCTATGCTGACACTGTAAGCTCTAGCAGTCAGTAATGACTCAATCGATCCAGAGTTATTCCACAGCCAAGTCAGGGACTTTTCGTCAAGCGACTGAGCACTGATATTTGAACGGGTAGCACCTAATCCGCGCGTAATCATTACAGCAGCGGTGTCAACTTGACCAAAAAAATCCATGCTTTCCATCTGCAGTTTTGGAACTAGTACAATCAGTCTGCGTGACTTTTCCACCGAATGCTTCGTTCTGAAAATTAGATCTTTCACATTTCTCAAAAGGCCCTGGAGCCGCAGAGAGTGTTTCTGATCGAATAAGTGTGATCTTTGTAGTGGTAATGCTGATGAGAGAATACATGCTGGCATTGTTGACCTGTGGGGTATAATAGCCCCAGTTTCTTTGAATAACGGACTTGTTGTTATTATCAGCTGTGTTTGCACCAAACTGGTAACTGGCGCCTTGATTCTGAGCCCCCATTATGTCGTAGATAATTCGGCCCATGAGAGGGTTGGTTTGTTTGGTACTGTCTTGGTCGGCATTGCTGGTGCTCCAAGTCCGGTTAACGAAGTCAGCGACTTCATGTTGCCCAAACGGGATACCGGGATTGGTGACCATTGTCGCCTTAAAAGTGGACTGAAAAAAGGTATGGCGTCTTGTTTCTTTGGTTACAGTAAATACTTGATTCATGAAGGCTGACCCTCCCCCTGTGCCCAATGAGACCCAAATGTTGTCGACCCTATTGGGTTTAATGTATCGTGAATCCACTTCTTCATCAGTCGCATCGTGCCAGTGAACTTCGGGCAGTCCCGTTATCCCTGTAATGATGCTCTGTGCTTCGGCATTATTAAATGTGCAATTCCAAACAGCAGACCCTTCATTGAACAAGATGCATGAACTAAACAAAGTCATATTGACAGTGTCAGTGTAAGGGATCATCGCATTGGTATCCGGGGAAACTGAGAAGCCGTCATCATTTAGCCATATACGGGCACCGATACCACGCCCTTGTCGTGTTGGCGCTACCACTTCAGGTGTTCCATGGCTATTGTCCACTTTCCCTGTTAAACTGTAGTTGAGACCGGGATTGAATAGTTCAGCGCCAATGATTTGTGAAAGCTTTTCCCCGGTGCTTTGAAGTCCAGTCGGGTCTAGGGCAAGTTGTATAATGTAAGGGGGGTTCTCGTTTCGTTGGCGCTGGTAAGCAGCGATAGTCGTGTTTGTTGCCTGGAAGATATAGCCTGGTGAATCCAGAGCCCAAAGCA
Organism: Fusarium hostae; assembly: GCA_002234235.1. Lineage (NCBI taxonomy): Eukaryota > Fungi > Ascomycota > Sordariomycetes > Hypocreales > Nectriaceae > Fusarium > Fusarium hostae. The sequence continues at coordinate 6,596 of NJCR01000414.1, forward strand.
GTGTGCCATAAAGCGATGAAGTAATGCTTAGAAGGCTAAATAGTAGAACGACTAGCCCACCACGCGAAAGGCCCCGGGAAGAGATGAAGAGTGATTGCTGGATATAATCTTCTGTGAACATAAGATATGCTGTAAATTGGTTCGATCGGGCAGCAATAAGTGAGAAGAGCTTAAAAATAAATATGCCCATAAGCAACTCTGCGCACTTAAAGATAAAAGATTTAAGGGCACTGTGATACAAAGGTATCGATGATTTAACAAATCCCGAAGTTGATTCAATCATCTTGAATAACGCGATAGTATATTGGAAATGAGTTGAAGGATGAAGAGAGGGGTGAGGCCTCCTCTCTCCAAATCCCCGGCGCCAATTCATGTGGTTCCGAGAAGAGTTGAGCAATATTCTTGTACAGGCTTGTCGGAGCAGGCGCGTAGACTGTATTGAATTTCTCTCTGATTGGCGAGTCTTGTGAGGTTGCGTGGATCATTGCTTTATTAGGCTAGTCTCACCTTTCAGCTTCTGTTGAAAGATCAAGGATTAGTTGCAAAAAGCCTAAAGAGGGATCCCACTGCGGAACATTTCCATGATTGGCTTCCGCTGTCTGCTACACATTTGCTATCAGGCTAGCTTCTTATCATTCTCTCCAAACCTCCTTACCAAATGCTGGAGGATAATTACCCTCCCAATCTCATGTCAGCGCAAAATACAAGGCCCTTAGTCACGAGCCGATTCAAACTCTTTCAACCTCCTTGTCTCGGAAGCGGTATTTATGTATAAACCTTGACTATATGTATTAAGGGCAGTAGGGTAGCTAATAATATAAAGCTCCCTATAAACCATATTAGAAACACTATATATCCACTTTCCCTACAGTAAAGTAACTCAAAGATGCATCAGAACACAGTCGCTAACTCAATCAAACTTAACAAGCATGAATCAATAAGGTACTGGCATGTGGCGACCTTTTCTTTCTGCGCCATTACATCACTGTGGAGAAAGGCTCATTATATACATACTTCACAAAATACAGCAAGGTGACCTTACAAGATTCGCCAATGAAAATCTTGTTCATGATTCATGTTTATGACGCAGCCTGCAGGCGTACCGCATATGGAACATGAAAGAAGGAAAGCCTCCTTGAACAACGTGCATCGGTAGACCACATAATTTACAACGCATATCACTCTTTGGCTCTGACATATTCTGAGCCAGTGAGAAGACTAGTGAATTGCGATCCCAAGCTGGCCGATTCAGTGTCCACCTCTAGAGGAGCCGAAGAATGTGTATTATGAGCCAGCTAGTTGTTGACTGCTGAGACCGGGGGGGATTGCAGTGACAGTAGTGGCTAACTGACACAAGGGATGGCATAAAAGTGGATTGAGCCCCCTTGCTAGAACACTCATGTCTTCATAGCTCCAAGAGAACCATAGGCTTGTATCATGACACAAACTAAACGCCCTCAAATGCTCCTGCAACCCTGCGAGATTACTCAATCAGCATGGAAGACTCTAGACAAGTGGCTTCCCCCTTTCTCGGAAGACAAAGACTGGTGGTGGAAAAATATTGGGCCACAACTCAACACCCTCCTTACACAAACGGACTATGGCCTGAACGAACAGTACGAAGCTCTACTGTTCTTATATCGATGGGTCATTCCGGAAATGGGACCCAGACCACGGTCAAGCGTAGCGCCCTGGAAGAGCTTCATGACTGATGACAACTCTCCCATTGAGTATAGCTGGAAATGGAACTCTGGGAACAAGAAGCCCGACATTAGATACGCCATTGAGCTCGCTAGTCCCTTGGCTGGAAGCACGCAAGATCCATTCAATCAAATTCCCACGATGAATCTTCTTTATAATCTTGCCAGTGTCATTCCTGAACTCGATCTAACCTGGTTTGAACATTTCTGGCATGAGTTACTAGGTCCTGGATCTCCAGCCGCGTCCACCTCTGGCGTTTCAACAAAAGGTTCGACTGTATTCGCGGCCTTGGAAATGCTGCACGATCACTTGTCTGTCAAAGCATATTTCATACCAATTGAGACACCAGAGCTCAGTTCCTGGCACCAGATAAGTCAAGCTATTAAAACCTCAGGATGTCAGAGCCTTGAGGCTCTGAACCACGTGGAATCATATCTCTCAAACCACGACGACGGAAGACAACTGCGCCCCTTCATGCTGGCAATAGATTGTGTTGCACCTGGTGCTTCAAGGCTCAAGATATACGCAAGGTCCAGCCAAACTTCTTTCCGCTTTGTCCGAGACGTCATGACTGTTGGTGGACTTCGGACCGGCTTGGATAAATCTCTAGAGAGATTTTCCGATTTGTGGAAACGTACGCTTGATCTCAACCCTAATGCATCACCTGGTGACGAGCTACCCAACGTGGATCATCCAACTTCCGGGGCGGTATTTAACTTCGACGTTGCACCCAAATCATCTATTCCTGACGTCAAGGCGTATATACCTATTCGACACTACGCCAAGAATGACCTTCAAGCTGCAGTTGGGCTTCTAGGATATCTTGAAGACCACGGTCGTGGGTATTACTCGCAATCGTATCTCCGCGCATTGGATGCGTTGGCGCCGCCTAGTCGTCTCGATCAAGCTACTGTGCTACAGACCTACTTTGCAGTTGTGTGCCAGGGCGATGACTTGTCCCTCACTTCATACTTAAACCCTCAGTTTTATGCAGCGTTTCGAGAACGCGAAAGTACATAGATCATAGCAGCAATTCAATTCCAAAATGGGTCATATGCTTCGGCCAGTCTCATGAATAAACAAATGACCTCATTTACTCCGGCTTCCTTGCCCAGACAGTTCTCAAGCGAATGTACGGGTGATTCCTCCTGTCTCTGATCTCCCGCCGGAACTTGGCGATGTATACATGAACCTCTTCGGGAGTCCATCCTAGAGTGTTGGCAACGAATAACACAAACCCTTCAGTGTCCTGAGTACTGAACAGCTCACCAAACTGCCCGATTTCTTTAAGCTTGGGATCCTTGGGAAACGGGTTCAGAGGCAACTAAGGGTGAAACTTGTCAGCGTATCCTTATTTAATGTGAAATAATGACTTACCTTTGAGTCCCATTCCTTGACGTCTGTAAATCCAGCTTTTTCAATGCCAGGTCTCTGAAGCCCTTCTCCTACGACAGTGAACGTATTTCCAATCGTCTTTGAGGCCTTAATAAAGATAGGTCCCCATTGAGCCAACGCTGAGTCGGGCTTTACACTATCGTCATCACTCTCGATGATAGCTGAAGCTTCAAAGGACTCGACCCAGCCGCCCGGCTTGAGGGCCTTGAAGGCTTGTTCAAAGAGTGTATCCCAATCGGGAACGCATCCAACTAAATAACGTAAGTGGACGTAATCAAAGGACTCTGGAGGAAAAGTCCAGTCTTGGTTGAAGTCCTCGATTTCGCTGCATATAATGTGAGATAATGACATCCTTTCATGAACGGGTCGGATCTTACAATTTGACATTAGGTGGCACCCATGACGGTTGGATTGGAGAGATGTCCGTCCCTATCACTTCGCATCCGGGATACTTGTCCGCAAAATCACTTTCAGGTCAGCAATGAGTTAGAGGTTCGAGATCTTCCAATCACTGACATGGCCCATATTCCTATAAGTTAGATGTCAAATAAGCACGACGACTCCAGACATCCTTGTCACTGGCATTGACATACCTGTTCCGCAACTAACGTCAAGTACTTTCTAGTAGTAAAGGATGGCTTTAGTCTACAGCTGGTTGTCATGACTTGCTAAATGACTTACTTGAATGTTATCATTCAGTGGAGCAAAGTGCAGCTCGCCGTCTTGCGAAAGAGTAAACATGTGATGCCTGAATATGTCAGCTCATGCAGCTTATCGTAGCAGGTAGATCTAACGCAATGTCCATCGCTTCACTTTGTCGTTCATCATTAGAGCCCCTGGCACAATATCAGTATTGCTAATCTGTAACGCAATGAATGAAAATTACCAATAGGCAGCATTTCCTCTTTCGCTGTGGTAAGTCCTGCCATTGATGGTGCGATAGTGGAGGATGCTTGAGGTGATTGAGGCCGTCGAGCTTTCGGAGTCTTCACCAAGACCTGGATCATCTTCCTCCCCCTGAGGGGTATCATCGACTTCAAGGGTCTGTACAGCAGTTGCGATAGGTCCCTGACTCTGGGGAGATCGTGGAGATCGCGGCGAACCGCTCTTGGGGCTTTCTTGAGACATCTTGCAGCAGCGCAGCAGGAGACAAGAGTGGGAGACGAGCGACAAACAGTGATAAAGTAAGTTGCGCTCTGTCGAGATCAATGCGTCTTTTTATTGTGCGCAAAGTTTTGGGGCTTACCCTCAAGTTCATGATCTGATTCGACAGTCCTCCAGGTGGAGTGTAACCATGTGACGGATGTTCCTTGGCTATATATTTGAGGGTCATCACCAACGAGCCACTTAGAATATGGTATTAAGCGACTCAATGCTACATACAAGCCCATTCGGAGTGGGAGGAAACGGGGGTTTTACCGTCTTGGCAAGAGTGATTGAAAAAGTCGCAGTCAAGCCGAGTTTTATAAATAGATTTAAAGAGCCTGGGTATCTACAATGTTAAAACCCAAGCGGACTAGCTAAGACTAGTTACTAGCCAGTTTATACCATCCAAGAAACTGTTTACCGGAATGTTTGCCGGGCTATAGGCAGATACAGCAACCCCGCAAAATTTACAGTTGGAATGAATAAATGATTTTTGACCCCGCATTTTCATTGACAATCAATACGCTTGACTATCTCGTGATTCCCGACTTCTTTTATACCTGACAAGAGACATGTATGTGCCAAGCTTTCGACTCCAACCTACACGACATTATTCCTTGCCCATCTGACAGTTATCGCTTGTTTAAATGACTTTCTCATGTAGTGACTGCGGTGCCACTTTTGCCAGAGACGAGCATCTCCGACGTCATCAACGACGACATCTAGACATTCGTCCTTACAGTTGTCAAGAATGCAACAGTACTTTCACACGAAAGTGAGTCAATGGCGAGCCAATGTCCCATCTCAGGTACAGACGGACTAACCGACGCCAGAGATACTCTGAATCAGCATCTCCTCACCCATGATCCTACCAGAATGACTCGTAGGTCTCGCAGGGTGGCCTATGTACCTAAGGCTTGTGTTTCTTGCGCTCGATCCAAACAACGTTGCGACGGTCGTTCGCCATGCGGCAGGTGTTCTCTCAAGAGCCTCGATTGCTTTTATCGCCCTTTACGACAGAAAAGACAGACGTCACCCCCTAGGACTAGCCCCCAGCCTGCTTCTCCCAGTGAGAGGGACAGCCTTTTGCATAACGCTTTACCTCCCGTCCAAGGCCAGCCACACCTTTTTCCACTTGATTCAACTCTCAGTGTCCAAAGTCGCGCGTCTGAAGCTGTGGGTGAACTTCCTTCTGTCTCTACAGATGTCGGGAGCACTTCCATAGAGATGCCTTTGGATTCAGATCAAGAAACGTGCCCTACTAGCGCTTTTGGGCAGTCAACTAATTCTAATGGAGCCTTCGTCGACAACCTTCCATTTGAGTCCCAAGGATTGGACTTCCAAGATTGGACGTCGCTTGGTATAGATCTTCCCTGGAACAGCACCATGCATTCCATGCTCGACAATCCGTTACTGGAACTACCTCACCCCATGACATTCTTTTTCCGGAGTCCAAGCGAAATGCTTGGCCAAGCTGATGCCCATGCTATACCATCCCAAATGGATAGCGAGCCCCTGGTCCATCAACTTGAATGCGAAGTCCCAACCCCCAGCTTTACTCAGTCCTTAGTCATCTCAAGCTCTCAAGCTCAGAGCAGCCAGACATCGCCTGAGACTACTTCGCATACCTCTCTCAGAAATGATGTCGACCTTGAGCCATGGAGGTCAGAGGACTATGGGCATGTACCCTATATAACTAACGAAGCTTACGACCTAATGACTTCCACTTTCAATCAACTCAATAGCGATAATGCGTATTGTATCCCATTCACAAGAAAGCATTTCCCATCTCTGCAGCACATGCAGATCTATATGCAGGTGTACTTTGAGGAGTTTCACCCTGTATTCCCTCTACTGCATAAAGCAACATTCTCACCTACCCAAGACGACTGGCTGCTGAGCCTTGCTATTTGTTCGATTGGGTGCCTGTTTTCGAAAACCTTACAGTCAAGAGAGGACTTCTCCATTATGCAAGAATTTCTACGCCGAGCTATTTACATCCAGGTCAGTGTGTGCTCTCCTGCTTACACGGTTTGACAATTATATAAGAGCGTCGACACTTACGAATCCCACTTTCGATAGCTAGAGCGAAGTCAAGCCTTAGCACCTAGTATCTGTGTTGCGCAGGCTTCCATCCTTAACCAAATCGGCATGATGTACGCTGGGGACCTAAGATTCGCAGAATGTGCTCATAATACAATGGCACAGCTTGCAACCCAGTGTCGAAAGATAGCCTCATTCTCAGATAACTTGGTCAAGCCGTCGGTGGCTGAGCATGCCATATCTCAAGATTGGCAAGCATGGATCACGGCGGAATTAGAGGTGCGTTTGTTCTACTGTGCTTGGGTAAGTGACTTTAATAGTCCGACCTCAATGAAGCCTGAGATTGATGGGATCTAATCTGGGTCTAGCTCGTAGATAGCCAGCAAGTTGGCTTCTTCGCCTTTCCTTCTACAATCCCAATCGACTTTCTTCAGTTTCCAATGCCGATTAATGACTCTGTCTGGAATGCGTCTTCTCATGAGGCCTGGAAGCATAGTCTCACCGAGGGTACGGTCAGCAAACAGACTTATTGAACGGTCTCGAGCTGACATTATCCTTAGATTCATCTTCTCAGCACTTCACATCTCTCCGCCAGATGCTGCTGGGCCTCTACCGCTATCGTGAAGTCCCTCGCCGTCTTGATGCGTTTAACTCGCTTCTTCTGGTCATGGGTATTTTTAATGACCTCTCTTGGCTTCGTCATCCTCGTTTATATCTCGATATTCTGCAGCAACATGTTGAGAAGTTGCCACCAACAGCTATTACTCGAGCTACCATGAGTAACATCCACATGATTTCACTCTTAATATACTTCCCAACTAGAGAGATTATCGCCTTTGGACGTTGGCGAGTCTCTGAAACCCAACGTTCAATGGTTGTCAACAAGCTAAAAAGATGGATGTGTCATCCTCGCAGTGCACGAGAAGCTCTGATACACGCATGCAGTGTCTGGTCACAGATTCGTTTAAGTCGCACTAATGCACAGCATGAGGCACCAGCTTTGCTACATAGCGCTATCTCCATCTGGGCTCTGGTCGAGCACAGTGATCAACTTGATCTTGGAAGTCTGGAAGGATTGCCGATTCTACGGTTAGATAACCTGAATCAAGACTTAAAGTCCTGGGCTGCTGGGACTGAGAAGAAACGCCTGTACCTGAGTGGAGTTGGATTTTTGGGACACCAAGGTGCCTTAGCCCGGTTAATAAGTGAGACCGCGAGACTGCTGGAAGAAAACATCGCTTGGCCTCAAGCCCTGAGAACAGGGCCATATTTGAGACAGTCTTATGCCGAGTCACAGAGGGTTCGTCATTGTGCCAGTTAGTTGGCCTACACATGCTACGTACAGAAATCCCCAGTCGAGCTTGGTACTTATTTGAAGTTTCTAGAGGATAGATCGGAAGATCTTGAGTTAATTAAACTGTAATGAAAGGGATGAAAACTAGCAGCACACTTTAAATTCAGTATATACACATAAACATGTTACAGAACTAATGGCTCCATCTTTGCTCGGCCCTGTACAGCTGCCTCAAATTCCTTCTGTATTGTTGCCAGCCTTTCAGGGTTTCTGACAGTCAAGACTACAGGTAGGTCTAGTCCAGGATTACCTGGCATATCACCTGGAAAGATTTGGGGGTTAAGAGGAAGCTTCGTTCCTGGCTTCAAAGTAATGTCGAAAGCCCAAAGAATACGCATGACGCTAACAGCAAAGCTTCTGTCTGCAACGTGGTAACCGAGGCCTAGAGAAGAGCAAGTTAGCAAGACGCAATGACAGGGAACTCTTATCCAGTGACTTACAGATGCGGCGTCCAGCCCCGAAGACAAAGTGATCTCTTTTGGAAACGTCAGAGAATGCAGCGCTTTCCTGGGACTAATATCCAGTTAGCGTAATTCAGACTACTTTTTAATTCTCATGGTGTCTTACCGATCTCGCATCACCTTCAAAGCGCTCAGGAATGAACTTGTCTGGCTCTGGGTAGCGTTTAGGGTCTCGGTGGATTGCCCTTGAGCTTTGTGTTAGCAAGGGAACTAATTGAATGCAATATCGCTGCGTACCAAGCGTTCAAATGTATCCTCGCTCCCTTTGGTATTCGGAAATCCTTATAAACTATGTCTCGAGTGGTGGTATGAGGATGGCCTAGAGCCACAGGCGGGCGCCACCTCCAGGATTCCTTCATAACTTGAGGGATATATGGCACACGCTCTAAATCCTCAAAAACAGGAACTCTATTTCCAACAGCCTCATCTACTCACATCAGTACTTCATAGCTCTTTGTAAACTAGGGTGATATAAATAGACTTACCAATTACCTTTCTCGCTTTGCTGCAAACATCTGGGAACGTCAACATGGCCTCGAGGAATGACCAAGTTGATATCCGACTCTGTCCTCCTTATGAGTATTTCAGTGCAAAGAAATGGAGTTGCAATAAGGCTCACTGTGCCTGAAGCTCCGATTATTAACATTAAGCTTAGGTATGCGGCATCTTCAACGCTATCAAGCCCTAGATGGTTTGAATCATCGATAATCCTTCGGATGAAAGTCATGTGAGGCGGAGCTTCTCCAGCTTCAATCAGTGACTTTACTCTCTGGATCGTGTTAGCCATGGCCCATGAGCTCCAGTGGTCTTGATAGATCTTACCTCGAGCTTGTCGCAACACCATTCATAGTCGTGCTTGAACCTGGCCCTACCTTCTCTTTCCCATGGTTTAAGGAATAAGGGCAGCTTATCAAGAATGGTGAAAGTATCAACTAGCTAGTAACCAGGAAGAATACCAAGAATCTGGGCCATTCCCGTCTCGAATATGTAGTCAATAACCGAGCTGTTGTCAACGGGGACATCAAGGCCAAAGATCTGGGATGCAAATGTACTATATGTGTAGCGGCCAATGCTAGAAAACAGAGAGTGCGAGTCAGCGCCTTTGCTGGGACTTTGAGCGACGTCATTCAGAAACTTCAGCGTCTCAAAATGAAGAAATGGAAGACCGGCATCAGCGAGGTTCAAGTTAGTCAGCCCTAGAGTTGTGGCCTTCCGCTGGTTCTTCCATGCCTTTTCACTCGCGCTGAGGAGGAGAACGTTGAGTCGGTTGCATATGTGCTCGTTACTGACAATCCAGCGCGGTCGTTCAGAGGTTTGTGTCGCAGCTTTGTCGAAGATTGCCGGTACGGCTTGGTCGCTGTTGATGAAGTACTCTTGGATAGTACCGAGCTGGACGAAATACACCTCGCCATATTCCTCGGCCCACTTCTGGAAAAGAAGGTGCTGGCGATGTTCCCTGGTTGCTCTTAAGACGGTCGGAAGATGGCCGGCGATTATGTTTCCACCAGGAGGTGAAGGGGGCAGAGGAAGAAGTGCTTTACTTTCCTTGCGCATGATGAATACTTTTTGGACTAGTAAGAAAAGCAGTGCGAGCACAGCTAAAGCTACAGTGAGTTCACGGCTCGGCATGGGGATTGTTTGAAGCATAGTAAGTCTTGGTTGCTTGACGTAAAAGGTGAGCTTCAATAAATTTGGCGTGAATAGTGTCCTGATGGTGCATCAGATGGAATATATTTACCAGTCTTGCTGAGCACACCACTTGACTAAATATACTATTATAACTGGGAAGGATAATTATTAGGAACTCTATAGAACGAAGCCCCAGCTTTTTGGAGCTAATTGTATTCATGTTGGTAAACCTTGCGGGGAAACCCGCTGCGGGTTTTCCATATTCCGATTTCCCGCCTTGCGGAATACGGGGGGCGAGTCATAGAGACACAGCTAGCTGTGTCTCTAAGATATCGTTATGTAAGCATGATCTATATAAGTGAGTATGTGTTGTGAGGCTATTCACAACTAATTTATTGTATTTCTAGCTATATAATGCATCTCGTGATAGATACAATATGACTTACGCTTCCTTTTGTGCAGCAGATAACATACCATCATTAGTATCAACACAATAAATCAGAACACGCTTCCAGATATATAACCTAAGTGTTCTTCGGCCATTATAGTAGCTATTCCTCTCGTATTAAGCATCTACAATACCCAAATAGCATAAACAGTCATTATAAACCCCAATAACCGCCATCATCAGAACCCTCCTCCCTTCATTGTTCGAACTGATGATTCAGTAATGCCTGTAACTTCTGCTCCTCCTGTGAATTATATTCTTCAGTCTATCCCCAGCAATAGTCAAGCTATCCCTTAACGGCCGGCTCCTATAAATCCTCGCAATAATCCCCTTAATCTCCAGATAGACTTCTGGCTTATGCATATAAGGCCCAGTGGTGCCACTAGCAATGCTGCTTTGCGGCAACAGAATCCTCAAGCTCTTATTGCTGCATAGAACACTTTATACCCTCCACCGGGGCAGCCGGTCAATATGATCTAACGGCCATATGGATATCAAGTTAAGGGAAAGTGGCATATTGGTTACTGATATAATTGACTTCAACACCATGCTAGAGAGTAACCATAAGCAGATCTTAGGCCTTAATAGAACCATAATATGCTTATTAACTACGATCAGCACTATTGTAGCCAGCAGCTTGCAGTCCCTAGAGTCAATTGGCCTACCCTAGCAGTAGGTATAACTACCTATTAGCCTATTATTTAGGCTCTTTAAAACATAGGGATATCGGTTATTCATATAGATCAATATAGAAATATACAGTAGGTTTAGCAAGGAAGGCATTAAGTCAGAGGCATAATACAGTTTTTTGTGATTTTACTTAGTTAATAGTATAAAAAAATTTACACCTAGTGCAGAAATTATTATAACTTAAGGAAAATCCCATAAATTAACCTCATAATATAATACATATAGTACTCTAAAATAGCCCTTTTTCTAAGCTTTTAAATAGTATATATAATATATCTATTGACTGACTGTAACCCAATTTAGATATGGCGGTTCTGAGTTTGGTATACCCGTTGCTGATCCTTATGATCCCGGGCTGCCGCCTTCCACACATGATCGGGTCCACGATAAGTCGTAAATCGCCGTGCCTTTAGCTCCTCTTTAACCTGCTTATTCACCCATTCATTCTCAGCTTCATCAAAGTCAAGATAGGCCATCATTTCCTCCTTGGTCCAGTCTCAAACACTTCTTCCTATCCTACATTGAGGACCTATTTCCTTGTAATTAAGGCACCAGTTGTATTTAGCCTTAGTATAACGCTGGGGCAGCTTTATAGCCTTACGGTACTGTTAGTTGGTCTTTAATGCCCCCTGAGGCTATATGGCATACCACGCCTCTCGATCTGCTTTATAGCGTCGATAGATAGCATAAGCATCATCATAATCCAATTCATTAGCCTCACTTTATGCAGTAGCTATTGAAGGTCCAGCCACTGGGGAAGTTATAGTTACGGTTATTGTCTTGGTCGTTATCTCCATTATAGTCTCTATTGCTATATGTATTCCAGAGCTAGCTGGGGATAACGAGCATATTGTTAATCTCGATACTGTATATATTACAGTATGAACAGTTATAGAAGTCTAAGTGGGAGCTACAGTTATCGAGGCCTGAGTCAGAGCCTCAGTCGGAGTCTATGAGATATGCTCCCAGCATAAGGGGCATGCTTTTAACTTCATTTTATGACCTGACTGATGACACTTTAAGCATGTTGGTGGTGCCCAAGGTCATATCGTATTCTCAACTGCCTCAAATGCATAAGGCTCTCATTATATGCTTATCATAAGTAACACCGATGTGGCCTAAAGTCAGTCTATCTGTACAGGAGGCTCTATGAGAAGTTGAGGGTTTCTAATGCGCTAAATTCGCCAATGCAAGTGGAAATGATATATTTGTAACGGTTGACTTCGGTATAATAAGGGCTCGATTAAATGAGCATACGGCAGACCAAGGGTGCGGTTGAAAGTGCCTGTACAAGCCGGGAGTTGATGTAACAACCGAGCTCGTTGGTCGTCAACTAGCCGAAGAGCCTCGTGTGATATCCAACCACGGATGTTGCCGTATAATGACCCGGATAGCTTCAAAGGGAAGCTAGCTTGTTGTCTTGCTTGGTTACTCTCAAGCTCGGCCACCTGATTCGTTACAACTAGCTTGATGTGTCTCCAGGCGTCAAACAGGTTAAGCTGGGAGGTCTTGAGATATGACTTGATGAGTTGATGAATACCCTCACATCGTGATGTGACATATTGGTTGAAATGAAGGTGTTGATCAACCCAAGCCTTGACGAATTTCTCCTTGTGGAGATCTAGCCAGGTCTCAGTAATATAGCCAACCTGACTTACATGGTCAGGGATATACTTCTTCTTGAAGTCACTAAGCTTCTAATAGTATATATCCTCATTACTAGATGCAACGAGATCATGCCAAGAAGAGTAGAAGTCCTTCCACTTCTCTTATCCTTCATGATCCTTTGTATCCTTAGTAAATGCATCCATGCAGTAATGCAATACCGCCTTATTGATATGCCATAAGCAAAGTAACGAGGTTAAATCTAGAAAGGTAGAAGCTACAGCATTCATACAAGCAAGGCATCAGTCTGTAAGTATTACAGAAGGGAAATCTGCACATATAGCTATATAGATAGACCATAGCTATGCAAGAGCCCAGTTGTAGTCCTCTTCTTCCTCGCCACTGAGGAATGCAAATGCAATACAGAAAGACCATTAGCAAGCATTAATATCAATGGCATTAAGGAGTGGCATCTTGTACTTATTGGTCTTATATGTGCAGTCTAGAATAAGCACTTCTGTATATGATTTGAGGTAGGCAAGTGACTTTAGGTGTGCAAATAACACTGCCGTGACTGTATCCTCTTCGAGACATATATGACTCCAGAAGCCCTCACTTTCGAGCTGATTTGCAAGGGCATGTATGTTGCTTTGACCCTTCAGAAGCTCTCGCTTGCTTTCAGCAATACAATTATAGATATCCTATTATATAGTAAGTATTATTGATATATTCTATAGATATAATATAATATCCTTAGGTGCAGAGCCACAACTGGTAAGTTACTTAACTATCTGCCTATCTGCCGCTGAGAGTATCCGATGGGTAGGGTATGCCAAAGGGTTACTTGGCTCATGGTTGTGTTTGTAATGCTTCTAATTAGGACGATGTAATAGAGACCATAAAGTCTTATTAGGTCCTTCCTTTGCTATGACGGAAAAGAGGCAGCCCATATGGCAAGATACAGTATTTCTGACCTATTTCCTTATTGTTGAAGGGGGCTTTAAGCCTCGATCACAGTTGTAGATAACCCCCTTCCTTCCACTTGAAGTATTCCATGAATTCTTGACTGAAAACGCGTAGCCTCTTTCTCGGGCCCACGCGTTGATGGCGGTAAGAAGAGCCTGCTGCGAGGGGAAGTGACCTTCCGGTGGAAGAACATCATCAGGGAATAAATTTGTAGCATCAATTGGGTTCATTTTAGATAGGTAATACGGTAATAGCTTCAATTGGCTTCAATTGTGATGTCAATCGTTAAATTGGAAGGTCTGAGTTGAAAACGCGTCTGCACGGTCCCATACATACATAGCGCTTACATAACGATATCTTAGAGACACAGCTAGCTGTGTCTCTATGGGCCGCCGATCTACTAGGCGTGCTTATTAACTGCTATCGTGAAGGCATAGAGAAAGGTTAACGAAGCAAGGACTGCAATCTCGTCAGAGGGCGGGTATAAATAGCAGGTTCTTTATTATTATTACCAATTTTGGCAGATGCCATGTTGGCGTTGTTGGTTTTTAGTCTTGTGTATTCAGGGACCTGTTTTGGTCCCCTGGAGCCTGACTCTTTTTGCTCCCCTGTTTTTAGACGCCGTAGGCGAGTTACCCCACACACGTGGCGAAGACCTAAAGGTGCCCCCTGCACAGGGAGGGATGCACGCTCACTTGACGGCGCGTCTGGCATGCGCCTTTTGCGCTCTCCAGGCCATGGGTGCTGTTTCGGGGGCTGCATTGTGCTAGAGCGTCTAAACTTCGGGTGCCTGCTTATCTAAATGGAAATATGAGGTTCCAATTTGTCGCATCCAACATGAGACTCTGGGCCACGGAATTGACCGTCAATCCGGCTGCAACACACCAGATCAGGCTCCGAGGACGAAACCGATGGAGGATGACTCACTAAGCAAGCAATGGTGGTTTGTGTGCTGCAGGCTGCGCCCAGCCTACTGCAGCCGCACAGCCCCTAATATTTCCCTTTGTAATTTGGCATTGTATGCAATATGCAAGTAACGAGGCAATCATTTTCCCTTCAGCCCAAAATAAGGCTGCATTATCCTCAATAAACATTTCGTCCATACGCACTATCGTCTTGTCATCAGTAACCATGTCCTTCGGATACGCTGTCGGCGATGTAGTTGCCGTCTTGGGTCTTTTTGAGCGCATCGCTATTGAGCTGCGCAACTACAAAGACGCTCCGGCGCATTTCCAACAACTTCGCGCCGAATTGAATCTCGTGCACAACACCCTTAAACACGTCTTGAATCTTGACCCTGAATGCGTGGAAGAGCTCCAGACTTTGGAGAAGATCAGAGCTATCGTTATGCATAGCTCGCAACCCTTGCAAGCTATGGCCGACAAGATGCGATCCAAAGACAGCAGTCTGGGTCATTTTAAAACAACGAGAAGCCTCAGTGCTATCGGGATAAGGCTTCACTGGTCTATGATCGCCAAAAGCGATGTGGACTCACTGCGGCAGACTGTTATGTCGCAAATGTCTGCGATCAACATTCTCTTGAGTGTGCAGCAACTGTTAGTGAAACTCTAGCATCTAAATACGAAGAGGCTAATTCCCCAATAGCACTCGGATGAAGCGCCTCGCACTGCAATCCAAGTCTGTCGGGACTGCCTAATCGTTGGCGATCGAACAGCATGCAAATGTAATAGCCAGGCATGCTTCCAATATCTTGAGTATAACATCGAGAACACAGAGTGCAGTTGACACGCTAGCAGCAGATGCAAAGGTCAGTGCGGAGATACATTCAAAGCAATCAAAGTCGATTGATAAGCACTTGACTGGCATCGAGACAAGCATGCTTCACTTGACACGACAAGCAGAAAAGGCGTCGGCCATCGCGCGTCGCCATACGGCCTTCCTAACTCGCCATGCGAAAGCCTTGTTTCGTCTCATGCAAGATGTAAAGGAATTATTCATTTTGTATGCTCCCACTGTCAAACATACCTTTTTTACCTGCTAACTGGTTCAGTCTAAATAAGTGCTCAAAGGAAATGCTTGAAGCCATCGGCAGAAACACGTTCGTCTTAGTACCAGGGTTCAAGATGCCAATTCACTGACAAAGATCTAGGCGCATGCTCCTTGATATAAGCGGACAGCTGAAACGTATTATACGTGCTATCGAGGCTATACCACTCCATCTCACGTTAGATATCGTGCGGCTTGACGATGCCCTCGGCGAAAGCTGGGCCCTTCCGTTACAGGCTTGCAGAACCTGGGAAGTGAGTCACAGTCAGTTGGCGGTTGCTGTATGGGAACATTAACTGTGTTCTTTATCATGTTGCCTAGCCTACGGCTCCTTCACTCATATAGTATGGGAACATTAACTAAGAATAATAGTCATTTTGCGATTTACTTCAGTTCGTTGTCTATGCAAATGAAAGGCCTGGTGTGAACAACATTGTACGGAATCTATTCGCCCTTACGCATGCAAAGACCGGGATGCAAGTCGATGAAAATAATTGGGCTGGTTTGATCAAGGCAGGTTTCCATGTTGAGCAAGCCATGGTCATTAGAGCTGTTCATTCAGCAGAGAGGTGCGCGGATCCGAATTGCGCCGGAACTCTTCAGAACCAAATCCTGGATTTTGGCTCCCGTAAATCTTGGTAAGTGTGTTGCAAGACATGCATATAGAAACTTGACTGACTGGACTCCTGTAACAGCAACATTTGTGGCCGATGGCGGACGGCAAGTCTTACTCCAATCATATTTTTATATGGCGAATCGCCTCCGTCACTTTCATCCAATGTGCGTTCTGAAAGGTCAAGGGTTGATAAAGAGAAGTTTGGCCCTCAATTGCCCCGGGTCGAGGCTGAGCTGAAAACAGAGAGTTTTCGCAAGGTTAAAGTAATCTATCAAGCAAAGTCTATTCGAGATGTTGCAGATGCACGCGCTCGGCTAGTTGAGAACCCTAATCATTTGACAGCAAATGCGATTGTTGGTCTTGAACTGCTTCGAGTTGTGGAACATCACTATGAAGACGAACGTGCTCGGGAGTCAATACGTCATTTGAAGTTTGTCGTCTTTTCAGGTAAGCAGATACCCTACTGAGATCAAGATACGATTAATCTAAACACTAAATGACTTCCCAGACTGCACCGCTGCTGAGAATTGGTACCTCTTGGGTAGAGCATATCTGGTGCACCAAGACTACCGGGGAGCCCATGTTTGCCTGAAAAACGCGATCGTTCTCCAGCCTAGGTGCCCTTCATTCTGGATAACTCGCAGTATCATATACTATCAGGTCACCCAATACGTGGACTCCTATCACAGCTTGGCAAGAGCTGTGAGGCTAAATCCTTACCTATACGAAGCTTGGTATAACCTTGGCGTTTTAGTAGGTTATAACTCTCTGCCTCTCTTATTGGGATGATTCATCTAACCTGTGAAGTACGACAACTGCAACCAACAATACGCCGACGCCGCAGCTGAATTCAAAAATGCACCGAGTTAATGCCAGGCTTGTCCGATGCTCACGTACGGCTCGAAGCTCATCAGGCAAACCTTCAGGATTCTAATGAAGAGGTGTTGCGAACTTGCCTTATTCGCACCATGATCGAGACCTCTCTCCAGACACAGTACGAGGCTGTGGACCAAGCTGAAGGTGAACATATAACCCTCAATCCCATTCGGGAGACTGGGCAACGAGGCTCAGATGATGACACTGATGAGGAATACTCTGTCCAAGATTATGGATCGGATTCTGAAGGCAGCGACTCACTATCTAGAAAGTCGGATAGTAATTATTTCTATGGGGAAGGAGAATATTATTACATATAATTTCTATTCAATGTTGCAGAAGGTGGTGCGGAGCCATATTCTTATGCTGATCTTCATAAGGTTCTTACTGTACTGCATAAGTTTATTTTTATTTTGAGCGCATCTCTATCGAGCTTTACAACTAGCAGGGCGCGTATGGTTTTACTGGTTGAAATCGCTCAATTTGATGGAGACTTCCCGGAAGACTTTTGAAGAAAGGATACAGTGTCATTTCCAAATTAACCAATGAATATCTAGACGATCTCTATTTCCGTTCCCACCTGAAGTTCCCCGGTTGGCTGGCTAGGCTGGATATACCATTTCGCCGATACTACTGCGTGTTGGTCGTCAACACATGCAAGAATGTGGCACAGACTTACGATAGGGGTACCAGCAAATAATCCAAGGGCATCCCAATGACAGTATTAAAAGCCTTGCTGAGAAGGGGCAATCTACAGTTTACCTGTACTGGTAAACTTCTGGCGGTGATATCGAAGTCAGTATGAAAACGACTATGTTAAATCGGGGGCGGCTACTAACTAAAATGCTGTATGGTTCATTGCTTGGAATTCGATATCCATTGGTGTTCAGTATCAGCTTGAAGGCCCCATAGTTTTGAAACCTCATTATCTTCACAAACAAGCATATTTCGGCCTAGAGTTCTTGGCTTCTAGAAATTAAATTAGACATTACTGAATAGGGAAGGTGTGTTGGTTGTTGCGTTTCAGCCTCCAGACAAAAGCAAAATACTGCCCCCACAAGAAGGCAATTCGGCTAAATAAGAAGTGCTCGTTTAGTTTTGGTATAAGAGGGAACTTGGTTCGAGAGCTGAATACCTACTCATCTCATTGCCACTCCGCCAAGTCCGTTGCCACACTCTTTAGCATACTCTTTACGAAAATAACATGGAATCCGAACGCGACAGCACCCCGCCTATCTGGCGTAAGCCCATAAACACAGCCGATGCTGTTGCTCGACCCACCAGCGTTGAGTCTAGGTCAGTTGAACCTGCAAGTGAGCCGCTTCTATTGGACCAAGAAAACGACCCAAACACTCCTACAAAAGCTTTCGATCAAAAACAATCCGCCAGCGCTGTTGGTGTAGTACCCATCAACGACCAAATTCACAGGTCGACTTTGAACCAGGAAGATTTTGCCGTTGGGGGATACAGGACAGAGAAAGTCAGTCCGTGCGCGGAAACCATTATCCCAAGTAGGGTAAGCTGGGAAAACACCCTGCGGCGTATTATCAAGAGTTGGTGGCAGGAGATGCTCTGCTGTTTAGTCAGCGTCGTCGCTCTAGTAATCCTGACAATGACCTTGAAGAAATTCAATAATCAGCCTCTGCCTGATTGGCCATCCGGTATCACTTTGAATACAGTTCTAGCTTGCATAGCCACCATATGCAGATCCGCACTACTTATTCCTGTAACAGAAGGTTTAGCACAAGCCAAATGGGTTTGGTTCAAGCAGCCACGACCGCTCAAGGACTTCGAAGCATTTGACAAGGCGTCAAGAGGCTTAGGTGGTAGCTTAAGCTTGCTCTCTCACACCAAGGGATGGTAAGCTCTGCCTCCCAGATACCTAAGTTCGTACGGTTACTCACAAAAATAGGTTTGTTGGTATCATCGCTGCATTTCTTTTGAGTACCACGATTGCCACATCAACAATCACACAATTTGCCGTCACATACCCGTCTAGATTTAACCAAGATGGAAGCAAGGGAAGTGCAGAGGCATGGAGGTTAGGGGAGAGCTGGGGGAAGGATGAGTCGAATTATGCTTTCAGTAAGTCACCCACTTCTTACCACTGGCTTCTAACAACGCACATGCTGCAACATTTGGTTGGTAAATGTCTGACAAATACGCATAGTGAACAAGCCAGCAATTGCAAGAGGTGTCAGACGAGGAATCCATAATTTGGTGACCGAAACGATCCCCTTTAGAGAACCGAAGTGTGCCTCGGCCAACTGCAGATGGCCAGAATTCCGCACGCTTGCTATAGGATACGAGGCTACGAGTACGTTATATATCACCCCTCCAAGACGGTTGCCCGTCGTATCTAAGGGTTTCCGCAGATGTCACCCACCTGATCGAGGCGGATGTCAATTTCCACGATGGTAATCCTAATATCACTCTGCCGAATGGTGTTTATACGGAACCGGGCAAAAGTCGTGCCAGATACACTGGCGCCCCAACATTTTTCGTTGGCAGTGGGCCAACTCTAGTACATCAGCATTTGCGAAATGCATCAATTCTCGATTATTTTGCCATTTATTGGGAGCCACCTAATCTCATACCTTGGGCAGTCGAAGTATCCTCCTATTGGTGCATTGACACTTATCATCCTGAACTAGTCGATAATGTCCTTCGAATGAACAAGTCGGCATCTCAGATCCCGAAGTTACACGCATTGCAAGGGGATGACTATCGTGGATACGTGCCTTTAGAATCACCAGGCAAAGACGACGTCACATGGACCATTGGTGGGCTATCTACGAGAACAATAGCAACTCAGTTAAATGAATCGCTAAGTGGCTACACTGTCGTTCTAGCAGGAGAACCAATGCGTGGTACATCAGGCAGTGACATCTTAGCACAAGCCACCAAAGAGGTTGTACAAAAGCTTGCGAAGGGCAATTCCACGCTTGAAATCCAGGAGGCAGAGAGAGCTTGGTGGACCGCCCTGGAGGGCATGGCGGTGAACGTGGCTAACAGTCTCACAAACACGTAAGTTCAACCACTTCTTTATCTGTTGCGCTATATCCTAATACCGGCTCGGACAGACTCCTCCCTGATCAGTCCAACGTCGATGGTGTTTCAATAAATACCGAGGTATACGTCCAGGTTCGGTGGGAATGGTTGGCACTTATAAGTGTGCAGGTTGCCCTCTCTATCTCTCTTCTGTTTTGCATTATTGTTGAGTCAGCGAAAGCAGAGGTCGAAGTTATTAAAGGTTCGACAGTGCCAGTATTGTTTGCCATCAAGGCGGTAGACAAGGCTAGGATGGAAAATGGGGACATCGATTTGGATTCATTGAGACAGATGAAGCATCATCAGCAGCTGGCTCACATTAACCTACACAAGGTCGGTCAAAAATGGGTCTTGCAGTAGAGATAGCTCTAGTTAGACGATTCTGAAAGACGAATAATGGACCAAAAATGTCGCAGGATATGTTGATAGTTGGTAGTTATTCTCTGCGATGAATTTTATTACAAAAATAATCTCTACTACTTACCTCTAGAAAAACTTAATCGTGGTCCTATTTAAACTGTAATTAAAATGTCATCTTGCCGCCCTTAGTGATGCGCTTAAGCAAGATATCCCTGAGAGACTATTCCTTAAACTAAGCAAGAAGCATACTAGCTTTAGATAGGGCTGGCATTGCCTCCAGTGGTATTAGACTGTATATATTGCCATTAGGCATTTAAATATTACTAGATAATTATATAGTATAACGTGGTTGATAAGCATGCTGATCATCCAAGTATGCTGATCAAAAATTCCAGCCTCTAAACTTTAAATCCATTTAAAAACATAATAAACCATCTGATCAATTAAAACTACTTACCATACTCTTCCCCAGAGGTCTCAATCACTACCTGACACATCCTTGCATTATGCCCGGCCTTACTGCATACACCACAACGCTAACCACCCAGTC
>NJCR01000415.1:0-26282 GCA_002234235.1 Fusarium hostae
CTTATGCCGGTCAAAGAGATAACGTGTGATGATCAACATTGATGCGGGGGAAGGAGGGAAATAGCATGATGATCCCCTGGAGCTTTTTGTTAAGCGCTGACGATGTAGACGTCATAAGGTTCACACAAACTTAACGTGGTATGTAGGCGGGGAACACGGAATGGCATGCTAAGGCGGTACAAAAGCTCCCTCATCCTCGTGCGCAATTTAACTGATCGTAAACCATCACTTTCAAAAATGCTCTGGTCAAATCTTGCCTCCTTTGCGGGGCTTTGTTCTCTGTTTCTCGACGTCGCTTCAGCGCAGACAAAATACGAGGTTCAAAAGCCTCCACTTGACACCGACTGGACTTACAAGGTTGGCACCAATCCTTGGCCGGAACATCCGCGACCGCAGCTCAAGCGCGATGCTTGGAAGAGTCTGAATGGTATTTGGACATGGAGAGGCGATGGTGATCTCAGCAATCCGCCCAAAGAAGGCCCTCTTGATCGTGAGGTGCTGGTCCCAGCATGCATCGAAAGCGCTCTGTCAGGATTGCAGATTCTCGACGAGCGGGAGTTCTGGTACCAGAGGTCCTTCGAGGTATCGGATAACTGGAAGAACCAGACCGTTCTCCTTCACTTTGAGGCCGTCGACTATAACTCAACCGTATTTGTCAACGGGAAAGAAAAGACGACGCATATTGGTGGCTACGATCGATTCACTGTCGACGTGACAGAGGACATCAAGTTTGGAGAGTCAAATGAGCTGTAAGTCAACTATTGAGCAACCAAGCTGCAGCACGCTCTAACATTTTACCAGGCTTGTCTTTGTCAACGATCCCACGGACGATCAAGTTATTCCCATTGGCAAACAGACTTTGCGACCTAGTCACATCTTTTACCGCTCTTGCTCGGGCATCTGGCAGCAAGTTTGGCTTGAGGTCGTTCCGAAAGACTACATCACTGATCTTGATCTTGCTGCGGGCGCAGATGGTGAAGGTCAGTAGTTTCCCGCCTCCGATATCTCATCGCGTTGTTGACCATTCTGTTTTAGTAACCGTAATCGTTCACACTTCTCAAAAGTCTGGCAAATCCGCCAAAGTGGTGATCAAGAGTAGCGACGGCACGAACTTGGTATCTCACGAAGGAACCACCGATGAAGAATTCACCTTCACCGCCAAGTCGCCGAAACTATGGTGGCCCGACTCCCCAACGCTTTACAACATCACCGTGACACTTGACAGCGGAGACAAGGTACACAGTTACACTGGCTTTCGAACCATATCCAAAGGTAAAGTTGAGAACGTCACACGACCACTTCTCAACGGCGAGTTTGTGTTCCAGTTTGGAACTCTTGACCAAGGTTACTGGCCCGATGGATTGCACACGCCACCAAACAGGGAGGCTATGGTCTCTGATTTAAAGCTCCTGAAGAAGTTTGGCTTCAACATGGTCCGCAAACATGTTAGTATGACCTTATGACCTGAGTCGCTCTTATTGACTTGAGAAGATCAAATATGAGCCTCACCTGTTTTACCAGGCATGCGACGAGCTTGGTCTGTTGGTCATCCAAGACATGCCCAGTCTGCCTGCAGACGGCAACCGCAAGCCAAACGATGCAGAGCAAGCCGAGTTTGACCGACAACTTGAGATTCTTGTGAAACAACACAAGAGCTATACTTCCATCGTCACTTGGGTATGAACGGCGGCTCCTCTAGATGGTTCATTTACTGATCATGACAGGTCATCTACAATGAGGGCTGGGGTCAGCGAGACGGGTCTCCTGAGAAGGACCTGACTGAGCTGGTGCACAAGCTTGACAAGTCGAGACTCATCAACTCGATCAGCGGGTGGAATGACCACGGATTTGGCGACTTCCACGTAGGTAGATCCAATCCCAAAACCTTACTGAAGACTTTGCTGACTCGTGTAGGATAATCACAACTATGCTGCACCTCAGTGCGGAACGCCATTTTACTCGCAACCCAAGACTCCATATGACCCTGAGCGTATCGGTATCGCAGGCGAGTACGGTGGCATCGGTCATAACGTCTCGATTGACCAGTAAGTTTACATCCCTCCATTCATCTTCATCGCTAACCGTCCTTGCAGCCTTTGGAACGTCAAACAAGCCATCGATAGCATCCCGGAGACATACGAAATCAATAAAGATCTCGACTCATACAACTACCGGTCTGGCGTCTTATTCCGAGATATTCGTGAGCAGACTCAGCGTTTCGCTTGCAGCGGTGCCGTATATACTCAGACGAGCGATGTTGAGGGTGAGGTGAATGGCTTGATCACCTATGATCGTCGTTTCGTGAGACCAGATCTTGAGAAGTGGCAGAGTGAGATTGCCAGTGTATACAAGGCTGCAGCATCTCGAGGCGGGCGTGATTCTGACGATATTGGGAAGAGAGCAGCTGGGTCTTTGTTGGATCTGTAATCTGTAGTGTTTGGACATATACTGTTGAATTCAAGCTTCATTTATAATTCCAAGTTGCCCAGGCCAAGATTCGTCTTCTTTGAAATCGCAACAACTGTAGCTTCATATTTAATAATGCACTATTCACTAGCAATCGCTTTTATCAGAAATGCCAAAGTCTCACTGCATTGAGCAAAGGGCCCATGTGGATTAGTCAACAGAGTGGCGATCCTTCTCGCCACCAGCCGCCTGCTGGGACACGTCACCTGCTTTCAAGATTCACTTCCATTTAACCCACGTATCACAAAACAAGGCTGCGGAACCTTAAGTTTGAGAGACCCAGAATGCCATCAGGCAAGTACAACGACAAGTTGGCAGGCGGTAAAGAGCTCAAAAGTCAAAGATCGCTGACTTCAATCCAGGTTCGAACCCAGACAACGAGGATGACTGGCAGATTGTAAGCAAGGAAGACGCTCAATCTGATGATATAAGAAAGGATGAAAAGAAGGAATCAAATCATGAGAAAAACTCCGAGAACTCTGAGAATAGTGCCGCAAAAGAGAAGAGAGAATTAGCACAGGCAAAATGGGAAGACATGCAGCCACAGACGGGCGGCGTGTATCCTGATCGAGAGGTTAAAACACCAAGTTATCCCCAATTTATTGGAAACTGGTAATGCGTTAATTGGCACGTGTTCCTGTATGAATACAAAGTCTATTCAAGAAGATTCCTTGTCCATGAGTGTGCGTTCCTGTTTGGCCAAACCGGCGAAGACGGAGTGATCTGCTGTAACCGCTCCAGAGCCGCCCGAACCTTATTCTTATCTACTGGCTGACCATCCCAATAATCGTGCATTGCACCAATCAGATACAACTCATCAGCTATTTCTGGCCAGTCTACTGCGGACTTGACACAGCCGGTTGGTTTAGTTGGTTTGACAGATCGCTCGTGTCTATCGCGAAATATGTGATAGCGTGCCATGGCGTCCCAAATATCCCATCGCCAGCGATTCTCTGACGTTGCTGTAAACGGAAGAGGGCTTCGCGACGCAGCAGGTTCTTCTGTATCGCCTACAAGGAAGTCGACGAGTTTCTCGAATTGATCCGTTGTGAGGGGAAATAGAGTAAAAGGACCTGCTCGTCGTCCTGAATGGAGGTACAGCTCGTTACATTACACAGATGTTAGCATATGTCTGACTACCTTATGGTTCAACCTACCCCTGTTTCTGATTCTCCGCGGTCAAAGACAAAGACACCACCAAATATCTTTGCTTCAACCCAGTATCCGACGGTATTGGCGTCTCCCCTTGGGTATCGCTCAACCTCAATATAAAAGCTATGGCAGAAGGCTGTCGGGTATCGATAGCCATCCCATCGACTTGCATCGCGTGGTGAGTCTATCCACTTTTGATAGTCTTGGTGTGTATGGTTGACGCCATCTTTTTGATACAAGTATACCGCAATCTGATGAATGGATACTGCTAACAACTCAAGCAGTCGTAAGTGAAATGGCCCCGAATCAATGGTGGTCTTGTCAAAAGCATGGAGCAACTGGTATGAGATGTTATGGCGAGCTGTCTGAAAACGTATTAATAGGACTTACCGGCAGTTGGAAGCTCAAGCTCGTGGCAGGAAAGTCCGAACGCAACTGGCGAGCTTTTTCAATCATGCCCGAGCAAAGCTCAAGATGCTGAGTGGCAGGATGGCCTTCTTGCGGCCAGTGGAAGTCTTGGTATGAGTCAACCGTAGGAAGTCCATCAATGATCTCCGCGAAAGTCCTTTCTGCAACATCTGTCTCCAATACTCTCATCAAAGATTGCACAAATGCCTTTTTATGCTCTGTTTCCAGCACATCAATAGTAGCCATGTCCACACTGTCATTCAAAACCATGGCGGGGGAGGGTAAATGTTATCGCAAAAAGAAGACTTAATCCTTGAGTATGTGTCTTCAATCGAGTCGGGATTGGCAATGCTGTTCTTTGCGATATTAAAATGAGGGACGCAACGGCTAATGGCTCGACCAATGACATCGATGCATTTGGCGCCAATAACCAGCGAGCTTCGAGCCAGGCCAGAGGCACCTGCAACCCCCCTGGGCGCGTCAAAAGAGCAACAGTCTAGCTGGTGTCGATTTCATGGGTTTCAATTTTGGACTCTAAATTATCCTAGACCTTTTGCCTATCACAGCTATTTCACGTTATTTCTGTCAGTATTTCACTCTTCTTTCACGCCGGTCGTTTTAGGATTCACCTTTCACAATGAGCCTTCCGAGAGATTTCACGGTTAATGGACTCGGACGGATTGGCATCACTATTAGAAACCAAGAAGGTTTTGAGCCGTTATAAGAGAATAGCTTGGAGTTCACTGGTGTACGTCATTCCACTATCAAACCAACGTTTTCGAGTCACTCCTGACATGTTGACTTTCCTCAGTTGGCCTTTGCTATTCATGCTGGCCTGTCTATTCTTGAGAAGCCTGAAGGGCGCCAAGTTCTACAGAGAGTTGGACTGATTGTTACTCAAGAATGGGCTAGAGCACAGAGATTCAGGTTTGGCGGCGACCCGAACTTGATGCCAAGATATGTCGATGAGTTTCTTCTTGCCGTTCGGAGGGACTTTCCTCGCGTCATTATTGGTGGCGTTGAAGGTCCCGACGTAATTTCTGAAACAAGACGGATTCCTGGATGGAATGGTGACCTATTCCATTTTGACGCTAAACACGCTGCTGGTATCTACTATAACCATACTGTAAGTCATGGTCAACCAAAGATATTATAGGTGATAGCTTCTTGAGTCTGACTCTTCTTAGCGTGTCACTCAGATGGCCTTGGCTGCTTGACAGTCCAGTGATGGAAATAGCGAGGGAAGAAGAATGGGCAATCGTTTTAGAATGTTTCTCTTTCTATTTGCTGTGGCCACTGCTCACGAGCTGACCCATGTGTTTGTCGCATACTTGGCTTAGGGCCAAGATGTTGTTGACTTTTATACCCCTCCATAAGTCTCTTACCTGAACTATACTGGTTTGTTAGATGCAATTGGACGCCCAATTACTGGCGAGTCAGGCCGTTGGCTCGAAAGCCGTTTATTTGGTGGATCCATCGAGTTCTATAGAGATCCTTCGGATGACAATGGCCAGATATGCTTAAGGCCCTTGTTTTTACGTATGTCAGACTCATTAAAATAATTACAGGCAGTAATCCTGTACATTCTAGACTCTGAAGGGCTTGCCTGGAAGATATAGCCGGCTTGTATTCTTCAGCTAGTTATAAGGATCAATGGCAAGTTATATGCCCTATTATAGATATCCATATTGGCGTGCTAATATTCAAATAGAGTTCTAAACTTTTCCATTTGAAACAAATGGTAGACCTATGATGTATCAGCAGAGGAGGGCAAAAGGACTACTCAGCCTGGGCTCGACAGAAGCAACTGGACCACAAGCAGGTGGTACTTTCATGCGACCTCGTCGGGAGAGACCGCAGCCTTTGTACAACATTCCGGTTAGTGAGCTTTCTCGTGTACCTTTGGAGCCGAGACGAGCCCTGCGGGTCAGACAAGTTGCGTAATAGTCTTTTGTTTCCGGTTTTGCATTTTTGGCTTCTGTTAGTGACAAGAGCGTGACAATGGAACTTACAATAGAGTTTTGAGTGGCAGTTCAAATAAGAAACGTAAATAGAGACAAAAAGGAATTATGGAATTACTGTGACTTATTTACATACCACAATCGTTTGAGTCAAAACTTAGGGGGGATTTCCCTCCTTGGTCCCATCAGGCTTGCTGTCTACCCAACTCCTCCCAAAACTTGACTATTCCGGTTTCTATCTATTTTGTTCAGATTGAAACTCAAGACCCAGGTTTCAGTCGGCTTTGGCACGTTGCAAGGACGCTGCAGCAGATCATAGGGATGTCAAAGTCTGACAGTTTATTATAATCCAGATGCTCCATTGCCAACTATTTTGAAACAATCTTGCGTATGAGTTGAATGGTATCAGGTACGGGTAGCTGTAATGACAAAAACAGTGGATAATCCAGCCCGTGGCGGAGGCTTGCGTGCACGACTGCCGATATTTTATGACCAACATCTTTATAACTCAACATTCTTCCACTTGAACACCCTTATATTCTAATTTGACTCTATATATCCTTAACGAAGGGTGTGGTGCAGCGGTATCTCTCCTAGAACCTACAAACCTTCTGAAATCCGAACCTAAAATCCTAAAACTCTCTCCCTGCACCCGCCCTTTGTTTTTTTGGAGGTCATAGGTTCGAGTTCAGGCTCCAAATCATGTTTCCCATCTTTCGAAGCTGCATCCAATTTGGGCTTGGTTCTGCAGCCAGTAGATCACAGGGTCATCCAGGCCTTGTTCGTTATTAGCTCAGGACGACCTGAGGCGCCACATAGTGCAGTAACTAGAATCCAAACACTTGCTGGGATAGCCACTGGTCTCGGCTGTTGGAAATTAGACCCATAGAAGTTATCGACTTCTTTGACAATGACATCCCAGTCGTTTTCCGAACCAGAGTTGTGAAGATTGATCTCTTGACCAAACCGTAGCTGCATCTGAGGCGTCCATTGGAACTGCAGAATTACCCTGGCTTGCTCCTCTGGTAGCTGATCAGGCCCTATGAATCTGAATGCAAAATAACCCTTGGTCAGTTGTTCGAAGAGATCTGAGTCGAGGCATATCATGTTCCAAGCTGTGTCTGTTCATCCAAGGGCACATCAGCTCACTATGCAGCAATTCATTTGAAAGAAATCCGATCCAAATCAACAGCTGATATTCTCACGGGTTTAACGTGTCATGTTAACATTTCTCGCGCAATCGTTCGAAGAAAAGGCAATGATACGGTCGACCTTGGGTCGAGGCTTGCCTGTCACAACGCAGGTAACATCTCGTTTCAAGCACTTGACCTCTTCATACTTATCTGGGAGGTGAAAATTAGAACTTAACTGCAGGCAACTCGAAGAATCCAGGCAAGAGTCTCTTTGTTGCATGTAGCCGTGTCTGAAACTTTCAAGCCTGAGTATTCGCTGGTACTCTTGGAGAAAGCGTCCAGGCCATATCTCATAATCATTCCGGCTTTACGCCCGGCGTTGGTTGATTGCTTCAATCTCCCGCCCAGAAAGTATATATCCCATCGATTGCCCAAGTGCTGCAAGTCCCAAAGGTGTTAGCTTAACTGTTTGTATGAGGTATGGGGTGATGCTCGCAGTGTTTGCAAAGCAGACTGATGCAATCAAGACATTTTCCCCATGCGCTGGGGAGTCTGCTCTTCTTCTTACAGGTCATTGAATCTTTTGAAAACAGAAATCGGCACGGAGCCAAAAGTCATCTGTGAAGGAACCATGTCTTCGGATATAAGACTCTATTTCTCTCGCACACTGCGGTTTCACTTTCAACTCCTGGGTACGAAGGATATGATTGGGCTGCCGCAAAGCAATATTCTCGGGAACTCGTTGTTGGTGCAAGTCACTGTGCTGGGAGCTGTCCATATTCGTTAGATTAAGTCTTTGAAGTGGGTTCGTAATTAACTTTAATCGAAAGTTTTGACGGACAAGCGATTTCATTTGCAAACTTACTTCTCTATGCTTCAAACTCTGACTGGGTGAGGGCCCTTGGCCCCATTATTGAGAGTATATATCCGCTGGCCTCGGTTATCTTGCCTGAGTTTAGGCACTGGAAAGCCGAAATCTTCAACAAATCTCGATAGATAAATAATGGAACTCAATCAGCTAAAATTATCTCAGTCTTCGATTTTCACACTTATCTCAAAAGCATCATGAGAAGTCCCGGTCGTAAAAAAGAAGCCAAGGAGCCAGGCATTTACCAGTCGTCAGAGTTCCAGACACCCAAACCCCCTCTCCGTAAGGACGAGTTGAAGACTAACCATCAGTTTCTTGAAGACATTAAGTCCTGTATTCGAGCTGAAGAGTTGGGCCCCAAATTTTGCCTCCACGTTGATCGCGTCACAGGAATTACAGGGGCCCCCATGTCGGCAGCCTCCAAGATACCCGTGAATTCTTGCTTAACCACTGGACTACAGTGTTGACAATCTTATTATGAAGCTGTGGCTAGTATGGAGTTGCCTCAATACAAGACAGGGGATTGGGGGACACCAGAAGACTTCGGGGGAGGAAAATAAAGTAGTAAAAGAGCCCACTAGTATTATCATAAATTATCATAAATTTCCCTAAATATTTTCATTATTCAGGACAAAAGGCTTTAACTTTGGGCCATCCGTCGGGCGGGTTGACGGATATGCCTACGTTGTGACAAGGAAAGCAGAACCTCATTATGTAATCCCCTTTTCCCTGGATCGACACCGACAAATTTGCCCAGAGTTCCATCGGGCTGAATGATTTTACCAACTACACAGTCGGGCTCCCCGCTTATATCAAGGAAGCTCTTCCATATCCGGAGACCCAAAGAGGACTTGCCTCGTTCCCAAGACGTGATAAACTTGCTATGGGTCCGTAACTTTCAGTGGCGAAGCTGGGTGTCCTGAAATGCTCCTAGATAGGAATTCAGAAGAATATGTGATACACTGGATACAGGATTAAGCCAGATGGGTCGGTAGAGGGGACAAGATGGAAGTAATAGACTTTGCCGAAGTTGAGAAGGAGGATTTGAGTTCTGAGGATGTTTGGGTTAAGACTGTTATTAAGGTAACGCGGCAAGTTGTGATAGTATAAAAGCATATGAGATATAGGATGTTTATCCTCTGGGAGAGCGGGTAGTAATAGAAATAAACGTATACTATGGTGCGTGGTTGAACATTTACGCGGCGAGATGTGCCCCCGTTCATCCGCTGCACTTTTTACTTTGCCGACAGCTAGTGCAGTGCCTTTTTCTTCAACGCCCAGGGTTGATTCTCACCCTACTTAAGCCCAAATTGTGCAAAGCTTTCCAAGGGTGGGGCAGGCGAGGTTGGACCAGGGAGTTGCGACTGGGCGCGAGTTTGGTCAGACCGTTAAAGGTTCCTTGGTAGCTTGAATGTTTGGCACAAGTCTTAACCGATTCGAGGATGTCTACCCTGCCCGCTTTTCCTTTTTGGGTATCTAGGCTCCGCAAAGGACCTAGATTCGAACAGGGCATGACAAAATAAAGCGAACGACTTTTGCATTTAGCAACATCACAACTGCGCTGGATAACACGATTCTTTGAAATAATATGTTCAATGGCACTATTTAACTATAATACATTCTTTACAAGTCATTACTCGTGATCCACAGTCTTGGGCTCAATGCCGTTGTGGGTAAGAGTTGGTTCATCTCTGTCCAGGTCATACATGGCATCTTCTTGAGCATCGTAGTGGCGGAAGATAGCATAGAAGATGCAGCCAGTGATGAAAGAAGAGATACCAACACCAGTGTAGAGCCACAGGAAGTTGGGATCCTTGGCCTCGGAAACAAGTGCCTCAGCAATGGCAGATCCAAAAGCGTTGGTGAAGAGGTAGATGGACTGGACGAAGGACTTCATGCTGGGAGGAGCCTTAGTGTAGGCGTACTCGAGACCAGTGACGGAGATGAAGATCTCAGAGATACCGATGAAGATGTAGGCGGGTGTCTGGATGGCGATGTGCACGTTGTTGGGAAGCTTGGTGTTACCGTCCTGGCCAGCAGGGCATTCACCAGGGTGTTCGTAACACGGTCCAGTAGAGTAGATGATGTGTTGAACGATAGCAGCATAGGCGAGGCAGAGAGCAGCGAGCCAGAAACCGATGGTGATTCGGGCAATAGGTCGAAGCTCAATACCAGCTCGGCGAAGGATGGGGTACAAGACCTTCTCGATGAGGGGAGTGAAAACCAAAATGGAGATAGGGTCAAAGTTCTGCATCAGATCGTTGGGGACACCGTGACCTTGCATCTGACCAGCTTGGGTGACAAAGTTGGTGGAGAACTGTCCGTAGCAAACCCAGAAAATGGGGTAGAAGATGAAGACCTTACAGGCACGGAGAGCACGCTTAAGCTCGTCGACAAAGTGGTCGTTCCAGGGAACAACCGTGGTCTTTCCGTTGGCCTCGCGCCACGAGGGCTTGGCGGCATCGGTGTTGCGTGCAGCAATCATCATACCAAGAGCCTTGAAGGCATCAGTGATAACAGAGCCCTGGGGAGGACGGTTGACAAAGGTCTTTCGGCGGAGGACCAGAGTGACGATACCGACGTTGAACATGCAGAAACACATGAGGTAGGCGGTCCAGAAACCCTTGTACTTCTCCATGAAGGGGGTAGCGAGCAGTGAGAGGGCACCGACGTTAATGCACCAATAAAAGATCATATAGATGCGCTGGTAGGTGATGGCAGGGTCGATGACAACTCGCTCGCCGGTCTTCTCAGTTCGAATAGCCATTCTGCGTCGCTGGTACTGATCGGCGATAAGAGGCGCAATGTTGGACTTGATACCACCAGTTCCAAGACCGATAACGATGATAGCAACGATATATCCAGCCTTTCCAGCACCATGTTCCATAGCAACAGGTAGCGAAGTAGTCCAGAGGATGATGAGACCAACCCAGTAGAAACCGCAGAAGACCAAGATGGTTCTGTACTTTCCGAGGTACTGATCGGCGATGATGGCACCGAGAATGGGGGTCACGTAGCAGAACCATTGGAAGAAGAGGTTGAGACCAGTAGCAGCCTGGTGGCCCATTCCAAGACCCTTGGCACCATCTGAACCTGTTGGGCTGTTGGAGATGTAGTTCTGGAAAAGACCCTGGGCACCATAGTAGGTGAATCGTTCCGTCAACTCGACAACAGCGATGAGGAAAGCTGAAGCAGGAAGGTTCTCTCCTACACGTCGAAGGGTCGCCTTCTCATGATCATTGGGCTCCTCGCCATCGGGAGTAGTACCGAACTCAGGATCAGAAGCATAGTGTTGCTTGTCGAGAGACTTCTTCTCATCAATAGAAGGGGCGATATAACCACCGGCGAGATCAGTCTTCTTCTCGGCGGGCACGCGCTCACCTAACTCCTCGTGGAGCCTGCATTGCATGAGATTAGCAAGGGTACGAAATAAGCTTGAATAGAGTTTGCGACATACTCGGCGGCCAAATCCTCGTGATTCTGGGCCATGTTGCAGATTGGCTGACTTGACTCTCACTCTCAGAGAAAAGAAAAAGTTTTCACTGTCACGGATGCAACAAGGCAAGGCAAGGTTGATTGATGATGAAAGGGAGGAAAGGATGGGAGTAAACGAAGAGTAATAAAAATACCAAGATCTGGAGACGTTTAATAAATATTCTGTCATGGAAACACGGTCGACTCCATATTCTACGCCACGAGATGCCACACCTCGACCGAAGCCATGCCCGTTGCTGTAAAACATCCGACCATCAGAGGAAGGAACCTTTGTAACGGCCCGGATATGGGTATGGAGCAACAGCAACGGACGGGCAGAAGGTGGCCAATGGCTATGGCCGTGTGGCGTGCTCCGAGACCTTCTGCAAAATTTCGAGAAACATGAGCCATGTCTAAAATGCCGAAGATCCGAGTCACCCCCTGTCTCGTACGAGCGAC
This sequence comes from Fusarium hostae, assembly GCA_002234235.1. Lineage (NCBI taxonomy): Eukaryota > Fungi > Ascomycota > Sordariomycetes > Hypocreales > Nectriaceae > Fusarium > Fusarium hostae. The sequence goes on from NJCR01000415.1 coordinate 11,922, forward strand.
GGTGACACCTCAAGTGGAGGCTCCGACCGTAAAGAAAAGCACCCCACAGAAACAGCCGAGTCTAGTGGCGCGAATTTGTGATCCATATTCTTCCAAATCACTGTGACTGTCACTACCGCGGTATCGCTCTCCGGGCACGGCGAAGCCGCTTGTATGACTCTTCTATATATTACACAATCACGTTATACTTATCGATATCTACAAAGCCAAGAGATTATCTTGTGTTCATCCATGTGATATTGAAGGATCAACGAAACTTCACCTATCATTAAAGATCGGCATAACCCCGTATCAAGCTTACCACAACAGGTAAAGTCCAATTTCTTCCAAACACCCACTGGCTAAATAAAAAGTTCCGCGGCAACTTCTCCCAAGCGCGTGGTAACGTAACAATCGCAGTGCCCGTCCGCGACTAATGTACTGTAATTGAGAACCCTGAATCCACCCGCCACTGGTATCGAGACAGTACGGACGGGCCAATCGACGAGACAAAGGGCGCGAACCTGGAATGACGGCTGGCTATCTCTGGCACCCACCAGTAATCTTTACCCAAGAGGAAGGTCATTACTCAATCATCAAGTCCTCCCCGCAAATCACCTGTGCAAGGTTTATCTCAGACAAGAAGCTCGTCCAAGCAGCGTGCTACAAATTGTCATATGACGTATTACCCTCAAGTAAAAACCTGAGCCCATTCCCCTTAGAGGAAACTCCACGAGTGAAATAGGGTTATCAAGAGTGTCAGTTGATTTGATAATACCGTGATAATCCGCTAGCCAGCTTCTCGATAAGGAATGATATGGTCTTTTGTTATATGGGCTATTGGCTTGATGTCGCAGGATTCTCTTCAAAAGTTCATCATTCATGATGGGTAAGCGACATGGTGTGGTGCATCGCATCTTATCTCCGGTCATTCCCAAGGCCAAGCCGGCAGCAGCCGCCATTTTCCCTTGGCGATTTCTTCCATTTTTTGCCGCATTTCGCCTCAGCTGGTTCAATTGCCATCTCTGTCTCCCGATGGTGTTGCCATCACCACTTTCGCAACGTTGTGAAAGTCAGTACACCACTATTACCTAAAATCAAGAGATCGTCGCAACGCCGCTTATCTCCTAACCCCATTCTCCATTCCTGTCAACTGCACCCCATGTTTTTCTCATCTCCATCTCCATTTCTCAACGGAGAGAGACCTGAGGCTAATACATGGGGTAACGGTTCACTCTGTGTCAAGAAAATCAAGGAACGCGACCGATGGCAACCCCCCATGTCTAGTAAGCTCAGAGGCTGCATGAAAGCCAATCACGCCCCTCACCGTATTTCCGTGAACGCGTTCTTTTTTTCTGGGGTTTCACGGGGTTCAGCTGGATGGTGGCGTGGGCTAGCACGATTTTGGTTGTTGAAGAGAGAGCCTCAACAAGCCTTGAAAACCCGTAAAACTGTATCTCATACCGAGGTGCCGAGGTTGGGAAAGAGTTTTAAGACTGAGATTACAGAGGGCGGGATCTAAAAGTCAAAATAGCCGCGCCCGAGGCTGACGAAAATTGTCGTATTCAGGGTAGGTTGGTTGGGTTGGTTGCATTGCTAATGGTACCTGAGGCTGAGTACAGTCAGCAATGGCGATGCCTCGTTACGAATCGTTACGAGGGCTATAGCTTAGTTTAAGAGACTATCGCTATCTTGCAGCCATTTTTAGATTGCTCTAGATATCTTACAATAGTCGTATCGCTGTAGATAACATTTTTGGCGTTCGCGTAACTGCACAGCACCTGTTCAAAGTTTAGGGACGCCATATTCGTGACCCAATTGATCGCCCTACATCATGAACATTTCGTATCACGGCAAATTCCAGTAAAACGGCATACAAAGCATCGCCACAGCCTGAGTATGCTGTATAGTTTCTGCGATTGTTGATCTCCGCTTCTTGCTAGAGACTCTAAGATTAGACAGTTTGAGAAGTTTATGATGAGGTGACGGCATAGCCTGTTCTTGCAGTTAATTGATGTAGCAAACTAGAGTGTGCGATATTGAAATGACACTTAAAAATAAACATTACAGTTTTGTACTTTAATAGAAGACACCGTTTCAGTTAAGACAAGTTCAATAGGTCCTTCAGCACGCGCAGCGCCCCAAAGAGCTCATTGTCATGATATCGCCTCGCCACCACCTGCAAGTTGACAGGCGCACCCCCAAAATCACCCTCCTCCCACAAATCTCTAACATGTCGACAAGCATCGCTTAGCGGAACATAACCCGTATCATAAACTTCCCCAGATTCAGCCCTAATTGGCGTGGGAATAACCGCTCCCGGGTAGTCGACAAGGTTGTACAGCGAGGTGTAGGTCCAGTAGAAAGCCGTGTCGTGCGCACAAGCTGGCCCTACGAACGACGGGCCGATAATGACATCCACATCTTGGTCACTCCAGCTTTTGGCAAAAGCAAGTCGGAAATCGTCTCGCTCTTTGTGGACGGCTGTAAGATCTACGGCGGTGTGCATGCCCCGGGGTTCTGCGTCTTTGTAGATCCATTCTGTAAGAGTGTGAAGAGGTTCTCCGGATGAGATTATGCCGTTTTTGGTGAGATGGCCGCCGTCGGGCCAGTAGAGTCTTCGGACTTGGTTCCATGCTTCTTCTGCGTCCAAGACTTTGAAGTCTTTTATTTCGACAAGATTTATAAATTTGCTGTCGGTTAGAAGGCTTTTGGCCCAGGAAACTGCCCGCTTTACGGGAGGTTGAGGTTTGATGAAGCCATCGTCGCTGATGATGCCTACTTTGAGGCGCCGATTGAATCGAGTGTCAAGACCAGTCCATGGAATCGGAATGATGTTGGGGTCCGAAATATAAGGCTTTGAAGAAAGGGCACATTTCATGAAAAGGTCCATGTCTCTCAAGGAACGGCACATCGGACCCGTCGACAGAGGGATGTTCAACACGGCTGGAGGTGGATCGCCTTTGATGTAACCCCTTGTCGGCAAGACATTCGACGTGGTTTTGAAGCCATAGATGCCGCAAAACGCAGATGGGCCCCGAATACTCCCGCCGATGTCAGTTCCGATACCCAAGACAGAGCCTTTCATGGCAATCAACGCAGATTCACCTCCTGTCGAACCGCCTGCAGACAGATGGATGTTTAAAGGGTTCAAGACTCTACCCCAGTGGGAATCACTCTCAAGATGCATTAGTGATTGCGGCTGGTTGGTTTTGCAATAAATAATTGCACCTTGGGCGCGCAAGATTGACACGATGTCCGCATCTTGGTGGTCGTCACTGATACTGATGAAGCATCCTTGAGAGGAAGAGGTTCTGGCAACTTGGATGTGATCTTTGATGCTAATAGGCAAACCATGCAAGGGGCCGACAGGCTTCCTATGCATCTCGAAATATGCATCAAGCTTTTGAGCTTGTTCGATGGCCTCGTCCATGAACCATTGTGTCAGACAGCATGTGAGTTGATGCGCAATGATGGAGCGCTTGCAGAATGCTTGTGCAACGGCTACTGCAGTGTACTTGCGAGTTGCAATTGCTTCAACTAGGCCGACAGCATCGTAATTCTCCGTGATAATGATCTCCTCAGGCGATAAAATACCACAAGTTGTCGGGATCGTGGAGACATCTCTTTGAGGATTCTGTATAACCTCCAAAGGCAACCGAAGCTCATCGGGGACCTTCGCTGCAAACGCTTCAAGCAAGGCAGCCCTCTTCTCCTCGAAGTCAGGAGTGCCGCGGGGTACAGGCTTCACCTGTACAACAGGAAGCCCTGGAAGCACCTCTGTCGCCAAGGGTCTAGACTCGAGGGGTTTCAAGCTGTGGATGACACCCAGGGAGTCTTTGGAAGACCCGGATGGGGGGATTGAATAAGAAGAAGAGGCAAAACCCATGGTCGAAGGATCTGTTTGTGTAACAGCAGACTTGCCAGGAAAGCATGGCGAGAAGGACAATGAGAAGGTGGTACAGTTGTGATCATCCAGCTGATATATGTCAAGTCTTGGCCTAGGAGTTCTCGAACTTCGAGCTTCTTGGTCTTTGCTTGATGTGCCTATTCTTCAGTTGTTTGCACCGCTAATCGACCAGCAAAAAGAAAAGCTCGGACCATTGGGTCAAGTACAGACCACAGTCGATAGCTGTCTCGCAAGCTTGTCGTTGGTTCACGATAGGGTCGATTCCATTCACTTCTGGCCACCCAAACAACCCAATCCGACACAAACATCCTCAAAAATCTCATTGTTGACATCCAACCGCATCAGAAAAATCAATCTTGGCCTCCAGCTGACCATTTGAGATAATCTGTGCGACGTCCACCAACATGCCCTCAGGACCTGTCACTTCGTGGAACAATCCTTAGCGGCGTTCTATTGTTCTTCTAGCTTCAACCACCAACACCAACCATGTCCGACATACGATATGTAGATGGCGTATCAGTCGGTGAGCGCCGTATCGCACCGCGGTTATTGCTAATTTTCCCGGATACTCCTAGTGACACAGTCGCGGGGGACGAGGATATAAGAGGTTACACAAATCCCTGTACAACAACACACGAATGGAACATTTCGCAATATTATCCTCCCCCGTCAGCTTCTCCATCTACACTTCGATTGCCTTCGCCCATTATGACATCGACCATGATGGTGGACCTGGTGGAAAACCACATTCCTGGAACTATCCATCTTGTTGACCTTAACCGCAATCTGCGCGTCCGTCATGCAGGTGGTGGTGAAGGTGACATTGTCCTTGACCCTGTACCAAGTGACGACCCAGAGGATCCTCTCAATTGGGCCCCTCGTCGCAAAATTCTTGCGTTGATCTGTCAAAACTTGTGAGTCTGTTTTCTCAAAGCGCTTATCTTTTGTTGACTTTGAAAGGTACACCTGGTTCACAGGCATGTCTGTTGCGACTGTTTACTCTGTCCTCGTCCCGCTCGCACAGCAGTCAAAGGTCTCAATCAACACGCTCAATGAGGGAACTGGTTATATGTACCTTCTCTTGGGTTGGGGATTGTTGTTTTGGCAACCTTTCTCGCTGCGATATGGCAAGCGTTTGACCTACCTCCTCTCTGTCCTCGGAGCAATCGTGAGTAAACCTCGATGCATTCACCGCAAGCAACAGCTAACCAACATTATTAGGGCACAAGTGTTTGGAGGTAATGCTTTCCAGTGATGCGATGCTTGGTTGTGACTTTACTGACTACTCGCAGCGCCTACGTCTCAAGCAACGGAGAATGGATCGCCAAATGCATCATCCAGGGGTTCTTCATCGCGCCCATCGAAGCTCTGCCCGAGATATCCATCACTGACATCGTAAGTACCACCGCCCGATCTTATAGCTGACGCGTGACTGACTCTCTCCAGTACTTCACTCATCAACGCGGAACCTACATGGGCATCTACGCCCTCGCTCTCGCCGGCAGCAACTACTTCGCGCCCGTCATATGCGGCTTCATCGCCGAGTACCAAGGCTGGCAATGGGTGTTCTACTGGCCCGCCATCTTTCTCTCCTTTGTCTTCGTGTTCCTCTTCTTCTTCATGGAAGAAACCAATTACAATCGTGTCGCTCGATACATCGATCACCCACAGACCAGTTCATCCCGACCGAGCGATGAGAACAACAGCAAGGCTGAAGAAAAGGCTACTGACGGTGGAAGGGCTGAGTTCAGAGAGGCTGATGAAGCGAACGTTCAGTATGCAAAACCGAGAACGTTTGTGCAGAAGATGTCGCTTTGGCAACCGACACCAAGTCAGAGTATGGCACGACACGCTGGACGCTCGCTCCAGTACCTCGGTTGGCCTGTCATCTTTTTCGCTGGCTTCTCATACGGCTCGTACCTCATCTGGTTCAACGTCCTCAACGCGACAGCATCTATCATCCTGTCTGGCCCAGGGTATGGTTTCAAACCTTCAATGGTCGGACTGAGTTACCTTTCTTGCTGCCTTGGTACCATCATCGCTGCCATTCTCGCCGGACGACTGAGCGACTGGCTTACTATCAAACTTGCGCGTCGCAACAATGGTATCATGGAAGCCGAACATCGTCTGTGGCCGCTTGCCATTTGTGTCATTGGTGTTCCAGCGTCTTTGATCCTTTGGGGTGTTGGCGCGCAGCACGACGTTCACTGGTTCGGCCTCATTTTCTCCATGTGCGCTTTGTCTGTGACGAGTGTCATGGGACTTATCATCAGTATCAATTATCTAATTGATAGCTACTATGATCTCAGCGGTGATGCGATTGTAACGATTATTTTGGTTCGCAACACGATGTCTTTTGCAATCAGTTATGGGTAAGTTTCCGTTCGCCGATGAGATCCGCAGCCACTAACAGACAACAGTATCACGCCTTGGATAACCAACATGGGCTACCAGAACTGCTTCATCTCAGCCGCATTTATCGCTTTGGCCGCTTGTTCTGCTTGCTTCGTCATGATCAAGTTTGGTAAATCGCTCCGACAACGAAGCGCGCCCCGTTATCACGAGTTGGTCCAAGACGACAAGAGGGTCGCAGGAATTGCTACATGATGCAAGGTTTCGCAACACGGACAATTGGGTAATCAGAACTGGTCGTATATACGAGTAGTCAATTATGTATAATTAGTATCGTGAATAATGATTCGTATAATCTAGTTTTCCATGTCCGCGTCTCATTCCCGCAATGCACTCATGATGTCCAACTCATGCGTCCATTCACACCATCGCGGCAGCAGCCAGGACAGCAGCAGCAAGAGCTCCAACGCTGGCCTTGGCCCTGGAACCCATATTTCCAGAGTCGCCAGTCTCGCTGGCTGAAGCACCAGTCGCTGTAGATGTCTTGTCACCGCTGCCGCCCTTTCCACCGCTACCGCTACCGCTACCACCACTACCCGAGCCTCCAGAGCCAGCGCTTGACTTGACACCACTCTCGTTTCCAACGCGAACGTTATTCACAGTAAGAGGCGATGGCTTCTGGCCACACTTCTGGGTAACCTGCACCTCGGGCTTATCCGAAGACTGGATGCCGCTGCTAGTAACGTCCTGGAACTGGCCATTGTTGGTATATAGCGGCTCCTCATAGACATTCTGCCCGTTCGCTTGGATCTGTAGTGTACAATCGGTCTTATCAGCTCGTCGGCGGAGCTTCGCGCTGCTAGGTTCGCCGACGAGGATTGATGCGACGATGTAGATAAGCTCGTCGGTGTTCAATTCGTCATCGCTGTCGACGGCGACGCTGAAGGTTGCTTGGCCGTTGGCGGGGGCGCTCAATTTACTGGGGCGAGTTAGTGGAGTTAGGGGACCGGGGAGCTTTGGAGACTTACATGGCGGGCTTGCCATCAACCTTGACGAGTTCAGCGTTTTCGCCAATTGTAGCGTTCTTGAGGTCGACTTCTACAACAGCACCGGTGCTTGTAGGGGCAGAGCTGGATGTAGCCGTCGCAGTGGCTGTGTCGGTTGTATCGTCGTCGTCGGTCTCGGACGCTGTAGCTGTCGCGTCGGCATCTGTGGCAGTAGCTTCAATCACTGTTAGCTTGCGGTTCTGCAAAGGCCATCGGCATTCCTCTCACCATCTGCTGTCGCTGTGCCTTCAGCTGTTGATGCATCCTCGTCGTCATCGCTCGCCGTCGCAGTGGGCTGCTCGTCCCCCGAAGCTTGGGAAGCTTCATCTGAGGGTTGAACAGCTGTTGGCTCTGGGCCATTTGTGGCAGATGGTACACTATCGACATCTGTCGGTTGTGCATCTCCGTCATCGGCAGGATCTGAAGGTTGATCTTGGGCAGGATTTGAGGGCTCAGCAGCAGGCGCTGATGGTTCTGGTTGTGCGATGGCAGAGGGTTCTGGTTGTGCTATGGCAGAGGGTTCTGCGTCTTGATCGGGAACCATGGTTTGGGCCAGGCCGTTGACTGCCAAAAGGCCAAGGATGAGGCTGCCAGCGAAGCGCATGTTTACGGTTATTAGCGGGTGTCACCTTTACGTTTGTGTCGTGTTCAAGTTATCTTCAACTTCAACTTCTTGCAAACAGTAAAGTAGTATCGTAAGAGATCTGCAGAAAATGCAGAACTCAGCTCGAGCTGAAAGAAGCTTGTTTATTATACCTGAGCTAAGCTCCCTCCCTTGATCTCTGAACCTTGTTGCTGGTTCAGGTGGTGGCATTGTCATAGTGGCTTTGCTGGTCCAGACCCTTGGAGCCCTGCAGCTGGGCTGTTAGGCCAGCCACTCAGGCGCCAGCTTTACTATCTGGGGGCTGTGTTTAGCGCTAGACACAACTGTCGTGTACAGAAATAGCTTCACCTGCGTCAGTGCACCACGGGAGACCCGATGTGTCTCCAGTTCTATACGAGTGCTGTCCGCAATATAACCAGTTGCCATTCCACTTAAAATTCACGATGGACTCTTGAGTATTTATGAGCATTTGTGCTTGCAGGTTAAGCTTAATTGTTCAATTTCAACTACCGAAATTATGCCTTGCTTAATGTTGAGAATAGCTTCAATAGTTCACGCCACAAGAGGCCGCCGCGCGATCAGCTGAAGGGCTAAGCATTTTAGTTAGTCATAGCACATTCCGTTCTTATTTCAGCCCTGGCAGCCGATGCATGTCACTAATCGAAAATTGACGATTGCGGCTGAGCAGTCATGCCTTTCTGTTGCCCAGCCAATATTACTATTCCCTTCAATTGGAAACGGGACAAGCCACATATGTTTCGGTATCTTCCGAAGATATCACAATCTTATTTTTCGGTGACAGGCAGTAACTTTATTCTGGTCATTCCCCTTGAAGACCACCCTCAAGGATCTGGGTTTATATTGAAGGCTTTAAGATACATCTGCAGCAGAATATGTCCCTTTCAGCCCAAGATCGTGGTCGGACATAATCTGGGGCGGGCAACGCGGCCTCTTCTTCATCTCCTCCAACTGCTTCCTCGTTTCATCCCTCTTCGATGCAATCAACTTCCTCTGTTCCTCAGTTTGCACAAGTGGCGGAGGCAATAAACTCTTATCAGAGTGATACCACTGCTCTTTCGGCGTGTCTCTACCATCAACACCACGAAAGTCAATCTCATTTTGGGGTACAAAGGGCAGGCGATCAAGAAGCGCCTTGATCAGATGAGGCGATAAAGGGACTGCATCGTGAACATCGCGGTCTGGGCCTAGCGAGCGCAGAATGCCATCTTTGCCGAGGGAGAAGACTCCATTGAAGGAGGGATGGTGCTCGAGTTTTCCCCAAATATCGCTGAGCTCAGCTTGGTGTTTGCTGATGGCTGCCCATTGAGCTCTATGACTAGTGCTGGAGTCTTGGGGTTGTACTTGGGCGTCGCACTGAGTTGAAGACATGGTGAAAGTGCAGAGTCTCCGAGGGTAAGCCTTTAATGAAAGAAATTAGTTGGGATACAAGGGCTACTTAAATAATAAAACTTCCCCTGCTGGATCAGCTTCTGCGCATGATGAATATCGAATCATATACCGCCTTTCAACTTACTTCCTACAAATCTCTCTTCAATGGCACTGATGACATCCTCAATTGCAGGGGGTGTAGTCCTTCTCTGGGGTCAGATACTTTGGCATGAACAGGGGTCTTTGACCAGCGAACGAATCAGACCGAAGCCGGGCCAGGTCAGCACGAAGATGGCATCTATCCTTTCGGACTTCATAACGACCTAGTGCCCGTGCTTCAAGTTCGTATTAGTTCGGTCTGTTTGATAATCATCTCTTGAGGGTTCGGTTGGCCATTGGTAAGCCGCATTGAAATATAGAAAAAGCAAGAAGCCATGGGAATGGAAAACTCTCGGTTCAGGAACGAAACCCTGGATAGAAACTAGTTGTCAGATTTGTATGCCTCTTCTGGGATCATGATGGAGTAGAGTGGAGTGTCCTCAGCACGATACAATATCGCCGGAGAAGGCATATCGGCGAGGAGTCATGACATGCAATCAAATACAACAGTTTTCTTCGATTCGCAGAAAAAGTGCATGAGGAAAGTATAATATATTTTATAAACAACGACTGACTCGCATACCATGGCTCTCAGCCTTGAAACTAACTCTGGAGGAAAGCGTGCGCCATCCTATTTGCAAACTGGAGTTGTATTGGGCTTGGCAACACCGTTGCTTGGGTTCGTCTGGCTGCAGCCATTCGCAAAGCCTAAAGCCGTATCATCGACAGCCGCATTGAAAGCAGCTCCGCAGTTGGGGTCACTATCGAGGTTAGAATCGACGCCTTGCCCATTTAAAAAACAACTTACCTGCCACCTCCGGAAGCGGAGTTGAAGTAAGAGCAGATGTCATGAGAGAAGCAGTCTTGTGTATATACATTGCCAACAGCTGTTCCACTGCAGCCGGCTCCGCATCTTCCGTTACAAGAGTAACTTGGCAAATCAGCATCACGAGTTGAAAGATGAGGATAGTTGCGAGACTTACTCTCCAGATCCGGATGGGTTAGCGCCATAGTTGCTACCAACAACACCCGTGAAAGTACATTTCTTGCCAGCACTATTGGTCCACGAAGCAGTGGCAGTTTGGCCAACTTTGAGACATGTAATGGCTCGCTTCTCCAATGTTGGCGAGGCGATGGAGAGGCTTGCGAGTAGCAGGACAACAAGAGAACCGAGCATGATGGGCAGGCGATTAAGAACAAGATACTATACTGAAAACTTTCTTTACTAATTACTATCTGCAGAACATTACTTTTATATAAATTATAGTCGCATCGCTCATTTTGGTAGTATATTCTGTCATCGGAGGTGTATCTTGTTCTGGAAAGCAGCGGAGATAATTTCGGAGAATCGCTTCTTGGCCATTGGCTCGATATGCGAATGTGACTACGATCGTCCCAACAAAAGCTCAACTTAAGCTTTTGTAGCCCTGTTTCAAGTATCCAATGTCGTCTATGGAACAATAGTAGCCATGCGTACCGGAGAAAAGCTCGGCATCCATATGAGCGTCACGAGTCTATGTCCAACCCCTTGGTATTTCGGATAGAGCTTGTCCGTGACCATAAAGGGACTACCCCAGAGTACTTCATTGTCCCGGAGGTGCGGTGTATGGGTATGGATGTCGCTCCAATCACATACAAAGCCCTGCATATCTTGACATGTGCACGGGACATGTCTGCGACACCAATTCGAGATCTTGGCTCCTGGTCAGTCAAGTAAGGCCTAAACAGCTCATCTATGACGTCTATGATCCTGAAATACCAAGGTTGTGCGACACGGGATCTTGGACAGACACCCATTGGCTCATGTCATTTTGACATAGGCCATTGTCCGAACAGACATCCGAAAGCTGAAGTCTGGAGACCACTGCTCGGGACAAGTCTGAAAGTAGATACCCCTCAGGGAGCAAGAAACGTGTCAAAAAGACCTAGTCTACAGTCCACTGAATTTACACTTAGTCTATATTACATTTACGCAAGTCTTTTTTACTATTTAGGATAGGCTTCCTAAGTTCTCTTGCCTTCCATGGAAAACTTGATAGCCATATCACTGGAATGATCATCTTTACTTCCTACGAGAGGACCCGCATCCGTGCCGTTCCGGTTCACTGTCGTCCAATACGTGGTCATCCGGGGAGCCGGAGTGTTTTTGACTTCGAAGCTGAACTGAGATCTGTCTTGAAAAGTTGGTCTGTCAATCAACTACTCGTATATCATTGCTAATTATGGCAATGAGCTTGGTATAGCTACATATACTTTTTCGCATCAAGGTCTTATGTTAGCGAAGCAAGGGAGATGACTGAGATGGGACAGAGATCTGATGGCATGAATTAGATTTTCGATCGACATGGTTGCGACTGCGGGGCTTGCTATCGCGAGCCTTCTGTATGTTGACAGAGAAACATGCTCATGAGGCTCAATATGGCATCTCAAATGAGCCAAGCATTGGTGATATATGTTCAATCGTCAAGCAATTATTCTTCTAACCCGGAAACCTTTACTTGTGGCATGCAAACTGATAAATGCCTTCAAGTGTCTGGAATCTGTATGGTTGTTGGTTATGGAATGGCGGGAAGTTGATATCGAGCTAATACCTTTGTCTCACCTAAGCCAACAGTCTTCCATCCCCTCATCCGACTCCTGCGTTGCTTGAGGTCTGAGTCTCGTTGGGTGTATATTTGCTTGTAGATCTTGACGTTTCAATGCATAGCATCCAAAACATCCTTTGATGCCATGTTGATCCTCCGAGAATGATCAGGCCTAGAGAAATATGCAAGAAGTTGGAGAGAGTAAGGCAGAGAACTCGGCATTTGATGAGTTTTGAAGGAGTATAAATATCACATCGTATCCCCAACTATTCAAATCGAATCATCAAATCTCAAATCATCTTTCACTCTACTCAATTACTACAACTCAACTACTATCCAACATGTCCCTCCCTAGCAGATTCATGATCATTGTGGATGGAGAGCCTGTCGCCAATCCCCAAGAAAATGGCGGCCCTATCATCCAGGCTGAAGCAGGCGATCCTGCGGCCATCTTTGAGTTACAGGACAGTCGTCTGTTCTCTGGCGAGTGGGCTTTGGGTCGTCTCTACCATGAAGACCGTTCCATGATGCCCAAGCAAGTCTTGTGGCGCAAGAGAGAAGACGTCGGGCAGCTTCAGCCTGTTCAACTCCAGGAGTTTGACGGTCCCCCCGAGCTCAAGTTTTCAGGTATGTATCATCACCTGATGGCTTTAAATGTTGTGATGTTGACAATCAGCGATAGGTGCCGGCCTGGCATTCCTTGACGGCAAGCTTTTTGCACCTATCATGGAAGGTATGTTTCTCTTTCTAGTGTTTTCGCGATGCACAAAGCCTAACATTATTCTTGCAGGCGAGAGCCAACGCACTCAGATTCACCCATTGCCATTCTAAGCAGTGTTAATTGATAAGTCAGGGGGGGTTATGTCTGAGACTCGTTTTCAAGAAACATATCCTTGGACTCCATAAGTCCTAGCCCTAATTCAATAATAAGGTTTACATTTTATCGCTTGTGACTTTTTTTGTGTCATTCTTCCTTCTCACACCAACTTTTCAAAGCTTGAAGCCCAGCCCATGATTTCTTCCAGACCGCTTCTTAAGCGTCGTCCATGGAGCTTTATAGTGCTTCTTGGTCATAGTCAAACCCGCATACGTGATACTGAAACATGGCAATAACATCCAGAACTCCGTAATGATCTTATCACTTCTGATGTCCGCCCATTGGGCTACAAAGAGTATAGACCACGGTGCAACTCTTGGATGTCACATACGACCATACCTATAGGAAAATACGGGATCCCACCAAGTTCTTGCCTTCTGTTCGAGTGACTTAATTTCTAGTAACCATCCATGTCCCCCAACATCGGAGGCCTGGGTAGTCATTTCCGGGTGTCTAAACTCAGGGTTGGCGTCTATGCAACGCTGCTATTCGTGACCAAAAATATACTTGCCCATGGGGGACAGAAAACATTAGACTGGCCACATAGGCTTATCGCTCCGTGCTACGTAGTAGACTATTCCGGTGTTTTCTGTTTCCCACCAGACTTGGCATATAGAATACACATTCGTGACCCCTGCGGCCTGTCTACTACTATATAGGAATTACTTACCAGTTCTAGCCTGTTAAGTGAGGTGAAAAATTCAGTGAGACACTAAAGCACTATAGTTACTTGAATCTAAGAGTGAGCTTATGAATTTTTTGCCTCCCTCCCTTTTTAAACTGTAGTTGTTATTTTGGCCGCTAGCTCCTTCTTATATATGCTTGTTAGGCGATGCTAAATTGATTGTATTAAAAAAAAAAAGGTTTGGTGAATATGTGTTGTTAACAGGTACTGACTGACTGCTAGTGTTCGTTCATGAATAAAGAAAAGGAAGAAAAAAGAATTAAGTCTAAAAAGATATTCCTAAGCCCGGGGTTCGAACCCGGAACTTCCCCCCCCTCTTTGAAGGGCTGACTTATGGCGCAGTAGGCCTCAGTCAGTGAGATCGGGCGCGCTAACCATTACACCAGCTTGGGTTTTTTTATTGTTGGAAACATTGCACAAATTTCAACTCAAGTACTTGGCAGAGGAGGAAGGGTAAGAGGGTTAAACCGCCGTGCTTATGAAGTGACGCTGACCAGAGGTGGCGTGGCGTGGCACTTGGCAAACAGTGGCGCTTGGCGAACTGTGGCGTGTATCCGGCGTGCCATTCGTCTGTACAACATCCCGTGTAGACAAGTGATCTCGCCAGTGTCTATTTTCTAGCTATTGTTAAAGAAAGTTAACTGTGATTAGTATAAGGTAGTATGGACGTGGTGTGAGTAAATAGACTGATACTTAGATATAATAATAAGATAAGACATAACGTGTATGATAAGCGAGTGTCACAGATAAGCGAGTGTCACAAAAATCTCAACCTCTTGACTTTAAATCGCTTTAAAACCACCATAAACCATCTAATCAATTAAAACTACTCGCT